>VYXC01006788.1:130266-195616 GCA_013397175.1 Platysteira castanea | reverse complement strand
TCCTCTCCTGCTCCTGCTCCTGCTCCTGCTTCTGCTCCTCTCCTGCTCCTTCTCCTCTCCCGCTCCTGCTCCTGTTCCTCTCCTGCTCCTGCTCCTGCTCCTGCTCCTGCTCCTGCTCCTGTTCCTGCTCCTCTCCTGGGGTGGCAGAGCAACATTCACCTGCCCACGCTGGCCACCTGCCAACGGCCTCACTGTGGTGATTTGGGACCAAGATGTGCAAACCCTGTGCACATGGAGTGAGTTCCCCAGGCCACAGCATCCTCTGGCTGCCAAAATTTGCTTCGTTTAATTTGAGCTGCAGGTTTGGGCTCTGCTGGGGAGCAGAGCTGAGCTCCTCGAAGGGCTTCTCACTTATTTGTTATTCCAAAACAGGATGTCGTTGGGAAATGTTGGGGAGTGCTGACCTGCTGAGATAGATTTGGAATCAAACCTGGACAGATTTGCACAAGGGGTGCCCAGCACTTCATGTTTATGGTGCCATGGCAGGGACACCTCCCACTGTCCCACTGCTCCCAGCCCCAGTGTCCAGCCTGGCCTTGGGCACTGCCAGGGATCCAGGGGCAGCCACAGCTGCTCTGGGCACCCTGTGCCAGGGCCTGCCCACCCTCCCAGGGAACAATTCCTGCCCAATATCCCATCTAAACCTCCTCTCTGCCAGTGTGAAGCCATTCCCTGTGTCCTGTCCCTCCACTCCTTGTAAATCCTCTCTCTCCATCTTTCCTGCAGCTCCTTCAGGCCCTGCAAGGCCACACTGAGCTCACCCAAAAGCTTCTCCTCTCCAGGGTGAACAATTCCAATTCTTTCAGACTTACCTCAGTTTTCTTAGCCTTAAATTTGGCCCCAGCGTTTCTTTAAGTACACAGAGAAATTAAATGGAGAAAAATAATAATTAAAAATAAAGTTGCCTTTGTTTTCTAATTTCTCCATCTAATTTCTCCAGCTGTGTTTTTTAGTTCCACAAAATAAGATAAAATTAATAAAGTTGGATTAAGTTGATAGAGCGTCTAGAAGAGAACCACTGAGATTAAACTTCCCTCCAGAAGTTTCCTTAAATGCTGTCCCTTTGGAAGTTCTCCTTCTCCAGAAGCAGTCAGCATTCATCCTCCTAACTAAATTATAAATTGCTTTGTGCCAGTTTGTCTGCAAGTGACCCTTGTAGATGCGTGGATCTCATTTGCTTTCCACATTTTAATTGAAACTAGCTGGGTGCGAGGCAGCAGAACTGAGGGTGCTTAAATTCTCATTAAAACAACACAAACAAAACCCACTTTTGTATGTGCAAGGAGCAAATGTGACTGCAAAACCCAGTTAATTCTGGATTTTCCATGAATTGTCAGCCACCGATTCCAAGTGTGGGTTCATAAAGAAAATGAAACATTGCTTGCACATACACAGGTATAAATGCATATATAAATATATAAATATGTATCAGTACATCTATAACTCACTGACTGGAAAGTTCCTAACAAGCTGCTGGTTTTTACTGTGAGCTGCTAATTCCAGGATGTGAAAATGCCCATTTTGGCTGCTCAGCACCCGTGAATGCACAGCCAAAGCAGGAGTGATTACCCAGCTTCCAGCACGCTGGACAAGGCACTGTTGGATTCACAAAGGAAACAAAATTATGTTTGAAATCTATTTATTACGGCATTAATGTGATCATGCTAAGCAATTTTTTGGGAACAGTTACAACTTTTCAATCAGGAATGGCTTTTTTCTAGACTTTTCTCCCTTACAGAAATTACTCCTTGCTTTTAACACATGCTCACTGATTATGCAGATGGCTTAATGACCTTGCATTCATTGCTGCTTCAGCCTGGGAGCTGTATTCTCTGTTAATTCCATCTTTGCCTTTATTCAGAATATCTGATTGCTCCAGGTTCTTTGATGTGGTGGTTTTGATCACGCAGGGCTCTCGCTCACCATTTACAGAGCTCTCTTAATGTACTGATCCCTTCAGAAAAACCAATATTGAACCTTGTGTTGCATGTCCTGCTCATCGCAGCTCCCAGTGAGGGAAGGGGGCAGTCCCTGGGTGATTTAATTTTCTAAATAGCAATATTTGTGCATATGCCTCAGAAGTTATTTGCCTTTTCTGATCAGCAGGTAGACAACAAATGAGTGGTAATTATCACATTAAAAGGAAAGCCTTACTTCAGGATGGCTGAATAATTTTTCATTAAGGAGAGCCTCCAAAGGGACAGCACTTAAGAAAACAAAACTCAAAACTGTCACAAAGCTCCAGCTCTCCCAGGGAATTCTGTTCCCTCAGCTGTCTCTTGGCTGTCACAATCTGGAAAATGCTGTTCCCTGGGCTCAATATCCTCCCTGCCGACTCTTCTGCTTTCATTGTTTGACTTTGATAAAGATGTGGGGCCCCCAGCATATTTTCTAATACCTCCCCTTCCAGGATGCAAACTCGGGAGCAGCAGGTGTTGGTGGCCAAATAAGAAATGCTGTTCCTTTAGGAGGGGGCACCAGCAGCGAGGGATGCAAGCGATGCTTCTGTCCCTGGCATCCCTTCAGTCCCATTCTGGTCTGCAAGGCAGCAGCCAGAGGAAAGCAAAGCCTTCTCTCCAGTTTTCCTATAGCCAAGCAAACCTGAGGCGCCCTGTAGGAGATCCAACACCTCTTCACATATTGCTTTTCACATCATAATTGAGCTGGGTTCGAATATTTCTCCTACGTTCAGCCTGTCAGTAATTTAACAGCTCTTAGATTCTGGTCAGGAGCTGCAGTTGGGTCAAAAGATGATATTTAAAATCCACCCTGTCTGAGAAATAATGAGTTTCGGTTTGAGGGAGAGCATTGATTTTCACTGTGCTTGTGCTATCAAGAATTTAGATACCTGTTAGAATATTTTTTGTTATTCATTATTGAAATTTGTTATTTGGTCTTGGGTGCTTTCAATGTCTGTATTTTAAGTTTGAAAGGATTATTGGCTTATTTATCATTTAACCCTTAAAAGTACAATGTATTTTTAGCTAACACAAATTAACAAGACCAAAATAGAGAGGCCAAAGCCACAGGTCAAAACTTTGAGGTATCTCTTGGAGGTTTTCCTTTTGGGAATGAGCAGAATAATTCCCACCCAACCAACCAGAGGCTGGATAAAATAATATAAAATCTTCTTGCTAAGAGAGCAGGATGGAGGCAAAGGTTCCCCTGTCTCATTCCTGTGTTTGCTCTGGAAAGAGCTGAGCAAGGCAAGTGCAGCTGCTGCAGCTTTTTCTGTCAGCCAGCAAAGGAGGTGTTTTAATAAGAGACACAAAACTCTTTACAAAGAGAAGTCAGTGATGTGTCAGCTCCCGGTGAAACTGCAAAATAAACAACCAGGGAAGGTAGAAATCCACTCCAAACCAAGTTAGAGTGATGGGATACGGGAAAAGAAAGCAAGGAATTGAAACTTGGAGAACATAATGTTTTTCTGCTTGGGGAAATGGTTTTTAAATAGAATATTTGGTCACTTATGTGTGCCCTGTCTGTTTCCATGTATGCCTGGTTTAATTTCAATAGATTTTGTACTTGTCTACTACCCACTCACAGAAATTCTGAAACACAAAGTACTGCAGTCTTTTATCTCTTCGTAGAAACGTACTGTCCTCTGATAATTTGCTTGTTTCCAATGTCATTCTCATTTTTCCATCTTATGATTTAAAACTTAGGGTTTAGTAGTTATTATCTTTGTAACAGAATTTCTGACATGTCTGGTTCCTATTTTAAAGAGATTTGTCTTAAGAACAAAAGAATATATGACTTTTGGGCAATGACAATACGATAGACTTACCAAATTGCACATCAGATCATCCACAATAAAGCCAAGTTCCACGAGGGATGGAAGCAATGTTTGCTCTGTTATTACACCCACAAGTCCACCTGTACCTGCTCTCAGCTGGGTGTAATTTCAGTTTCAACTTCTCTTGCTTAGTGCAAGGCAAAGCCCCTGTGGGTTTTGATCTAAATGCAGGCAGCAGAAGAGAACAATTGCTCGTTAGTAAAAGCTTTTTACCACTGAAGTGTGCAACTGTTCCTTTGTCTGCAAATACACACAGTTCCTAATTTAACATCCTCAGTGCACATTTTTCTGCTGCTTCTCATTTTGGTCAAAGGGAGCTTCTTTGATTTCATGAAGAATCCCCTGTGGGGTCACACTGGCTGATTGCCTTTACCTGAGCTGATTTGAAATGTTCACTCCTGCACTCTCCAAAGCAGATCTGCCAAGGGGAAGTTGCTCAGAGCTCCCACTGGGCACACATCTGCATTTTTTTGGGAATGGGAATGACACCCCAGCAAGTGGAGCCACACAGCTGTAGGTTTATTTATGGAATGGCAGGTTTGTGCCACGTGTACACATGGATTATTGGTATTTTTTAGGCTTCATCCTGGCATTTACAGGCAAGCAGGGACCAAGAGTACTTAGGGAATGGGGGGAATTATTTCTCTGTCGAGTCTCATCAGGGTAAGAGCAGAGGAGTGCAGAGGAGAAGGGCGAGAGCTGAGACACTTCCCAAAGCTCTGGGGCATGGCTGGCAGGGGGGCACGGAGTGGCAGCCAAATAACCAAAGCAGCATCTTCCAGCCCCATTTTTTGGGTGCCTGCTGTGAGGGGTGGCACAGGCAGCAGCGTGGTGTCCCCGTAAGCTTCAGCAAACTCGAGAGGAAAATTGATTTTAGAGAATTGTAGCTGATTCTGCTTAAAAATGATCTGTTTTAACACTACGCTGGTGTTCACTGATGGGCATTCTGCCTATTTTTGCTGTTCCCTTCCCCTGGAACTGAATGTTCAGGTCACAGCATAATGCAGGAGTTGGTATTTTCCCTTGATTTGTGCTTTTAAATAGCCTCTGCTTTCACTGTTTTGATCCTGAGACAGGCAGTTGTCCTTCAGAAGAAATGGATGGTCTGTTACATAAACAGAAGATAATGCCTTCATTTTGTGATGACAGTAGTGCAGTGTTTGGTTTAATTTGTGTACATCAAGTTGGATATGCAAATGCATTAGCTAATTTCTCAAAGATAAATTTACTGCCTCACGTTCGGTCCTTTCTGTTTTGTTTTGCCAAAAGTTTTGGACTCCCAAGCCCACCTCAGTTCCTTTCACGCAGAGAAATTTGAAAATGAAAGATTATATTTATTTACTGTCCCTGTACCATTTCAAAACTTGGAATTACGAGTCCTTGATTTAGAGTTAGACCATTCCAAGTACATGCTGTACAATTTTAAGATTACTAAAGGCAAATCTCTTCACAAGTAGCACATAATTGACTGTGCATGGAGGCAATAAAAGGCTACAAGTACAAAGTCTGGTGTTTTGCCCAAGTGAAGAATAAGCTCAGACTCATTTTGAGAGACAAGTGTTTTGTGAAGAGGTACTTTGGTCTTAAAGGCTGAAGACAGGAGTAACGTGTAGGCTTTGTGAAATCAGACAGGAACAAGGATGAATTCTGTCCTAATTAGCTGCAGACTCTTGATTTCACACTTCTTGTCTCCCGACTGGCACCAAAGATATTCCTGCTCAGACCTGGGCATCTCCCACATCTCAAACATCCCTGCCAGGGCTGTTCTGCACAGCTGGTCACACTCTGTGTCCCACCCAGCCTTCTCCTGCCTCTCTTCTCTTACCTGAGGCTTTCTTAGAGGTGTTGACCCCGGTGATGAGGAAAATCCACACTGCACTGACAGAATCAGCTCATGGTGTGTTAGGACTCCTTGCGGCAGGCAGGGCTGTGGGATCATGGAGTGGTTTGGGTTGGGAGGGACCTCAAAGCCCATCCAGTGCCACCCCTGCCTTGGCAGGGACACCTCCCACTGTCCCAGGCTGCTCCCAGCCCCAGTGTCCAGCCTGGCCTTGGGCACTGCCAGGGATCCAGGGGCAGCCACAGCTGCTCTGGGCACCCTGGGCCAGGGCCTGCCCACCCTCCCAGGGAACAATTCCTGTCCAATATCCCATCTCACCCTCCTCTATTTCAGTTTGAAGACCTGACTCATCCCGTGTGAGTGGGTTTTGTGCTCTTGGCTGTGGGGCCAGGCAGGAGCTGTGGTGGGACAGTTCCTGGTGCTGTGCCCCTGCTGGCTCTCAGTGCCCAGGGCCCCGGTGTCCCCTGTGCTGTCCCAGGGCTGTGGAACTGAGAGTGGGCTGCAAACAGCAAAGGCTTTCCAGTGTCTCTGGTGAAGCCCCATTCCTTTGTGGATTCCTCCAAATCAGTGGTTTGGGTGCAGCCACCAAGCAGCAAACCCTGGTCCCCACCCAGGCCTCAAAAACTAGAAACATCTTATTTCAGTGAAAGTGTAACGAAGGTGTTTGTGCTAATGGCCCTAATAATGGCCTTGTTTGACTGCAGAATTCTGTGCCTGGACTTGGTTATTTGCCCATTAATACAAACGCTGTCAATTATAAAATATTTAGACACTTATTGATGGGAAAATTGCCTGCACAGTGCTGAATTTAATGTGAAAGAAGCAAATCTGTCTGCAATTTGCAGAATGTGCTGTGCTGAGTTGACTTAGCAGGATAACTCATGCTCCTGTGGATTCAAATATTTGTCTTAAATATATGAGGATTTCCTGACATGTCTCCGAGCAAATGGTAATCCTACAGTGTCTGTTGCAGGAAAACTGACTCAATAAATCCATATTAACGATACCTTTAGATGCAAAAGATATTATTTCAGCCTGCCATTTCTTAGACCATCTGGGGGAAGCTGCACGTATCTTGTTCAGCCCAGCACTCTCCTCAAGGAAGAAATATTTCTCTTTGTGAGCAGATTACATGTTGGTCTACAAGTAACAGCTCTCAGGGTGGTGGGGTTTGCTGCAGTCCTGATCTGGGGCAGATTCCCAGCTGGAAATGTTGCTCTGGTTCCCCAGGGGTGAGGGGCTGCTGCCCTGCCCCTGCCTGGGCTGGGTTTGGTCACTGTGTGTGCACACCCGGAGGATGCAGGGCTGGGAAATGAGACTGGGGTGGGCACTGATGGGGGTTTTGTGTCTCCTGGATGGGGCCTGGCTGGAGTTCTGTCCCTGAGGGGGGCTGAGCACCAGTTCCAGGGCTCCTCTCTCATCAAAATATCTAGATCTGTCCCACTGATTGCAGTGCAGCCCTATTCTTCCCTTTCCCTTCCCTTTTCCCTTTTCCCTTTTCCCTTTTCCGTTTTCCCTTTTCCCTTTTCCCTTTTCCCTTCTGCCTTTTCCCTTTTCCCTTTCCCCTTCTTCCTTTTCCCTTTCCCTTCCCTTTTCCCTTTTCCCTTTTCCCTTTTCCCTTTTCCCTTTTCCCTTTTCCTTTCCTCCCACTTCCCTTCCCACCCGGGGCTGTAGCTGTGGGTGTTCACTCATGAGCTGCAGTTGTGGGGCTCAGTCCCCTGGACGTTCCCTCTCTCCCTTCCCATCAGGGACAGGCTCACTGTGATGTGCAGTCCTGGCTCCACGCCCCACAAAATTCCAAACCTGGGCTTAGAGCTGGGAATGGGGACCTGGGGCTGAACAAACCCACTCTCACCTCCTGGATAACCCGTGGGGAGCCTGGTGCCAGAAGGGCTGAGAGGTCTCTGAGGGATTTTATGGACTCCTTTCAGTTGTGTTTGCACATGGGCTGAAATCTGGCTTTTCCCCTCCTTTTTGTGGAGCTCTGTGGGCAGAGTGCAGAGTTCCAGGCCAGGAGCAGCCTGGCACAGTGGAGGTGTCCCTGCCCGTGGCTGGGGTAGAATGAGGAGATCTTTAAAGTCCCTTCCAACCCAAACCATCCAAGATTCTCTGAGTGAAGAGGCTTTTGCCCAGTGTCAGACTCTATCTCTAGTTTTGGGAGCCAGCCCCAGGCTGGGTTGAGGCCATGTGCTGCTCTGACAGAAGCAAACACCATTCTCAGTGATCTCTTCAGGTTTTATTCAGCAGGGTATGTTTGGCTTGAAGGCAAAGCACTGTAGGAATCAGTCTTGTTTAAATTGCTTTTAAAAGAGAAGAAAATAGGACATCAGAGAAACAAGGAGGACATCAGGTGCAACAAGAGCTAAATCCACAACAACCTGAGGCAGAATATCGTGGCAAACCATGCTCCAGAGGGTAAAACACAGAACACAAAACAGGCAGAGGTTTTTTACAGCAGGTAGGCACAGTCTTTGCACACCAGCAGAGTTCATCTCCGTGTGCCACATCAGGTGCTGCAAAGTGTGGCAGGCTGGGCTAGCAGAGCTCATCGTGGGGCTGCTGAGCTGGGATTTGTGACACACAGATGAGGCTGAAAGCGTTTGGCTTTGCCAGTTGGGGGATTCTCTTTGGGAGAATTTTTATTTGCACCTGTTCTGCTCCACAGTGATCTTGGTTTGGCTTTTTTTTTTTAATTTAGCCTTTTTAAAATTAAGGGTTATAGGGTTAGGTAAGTGTTGGAACAGAAAGGGGGAAGCCTGGAGGATGTGATTATGGGAGGAAGTGAGAACTCAGGGAATTTAGGGTGTGATGAGAGGGCAGGAGGAATAGGGAACGTGAGGCTGGTTTGTGGTGACGGGCAGAGTGTGGCTGGAGCAGGGGAGAGGTGGTTCTTGGCCCCAGGAAAATGATACAGCCCAGAGGATTGGGAGGTGGGGCTGTTCCCTGCCGGGTGCTGGGGATCAGACACGGGCCAGGGTTGTCCAGGTGTGAAATGTGACTCCCCACGGGCAGCAGGGCTGGGTCTGGAGCCACCAGCACCAGTGTGGGGCAGAACTGGGGCACAGGAGCTGGGGGAGCTCTGGGCTGCAGGAACAGTCTCTCACCTGGCAGAGGGGAACCCCAGAAATAACTCCAATAATAATAACAATAATAATATCAACCCAGAAACTCCACCCAAAATAAGAAGGTGGGGGGAATAAAAGAGTTTTGAGTCAAATGAGATCTTTTAGATGTTTGAAAGCATCAGACAACTCTGAGGGTTTGGGGATACCTCCCCTCCTTGAAGCAAGGCACCAGAAAGGTGTTCACAGCCTTTAGGATGGCTCAGAATGTTCTCAGCCTGGCACTGCTGGTGCCACTGCCCGTGCCTGTGTCGAGTACAGGCTGCAGCAGCCTCTGCTCGGTGACAGTGTGCTGTTTGAGGGCCACCCACTGGGTTCATTCTTGCAGAAAGCAGAGGCAAAGACTAAACTATTGTAGCTGCAGGAGCTTCTTTGCATGCCAGTGACACACACAGGGTTGGGAGAGGGTGGCAGGAAGGGTGGCAGAGAGCCCTGGTGCTTCCCTGTCCCCAGGGCAGGAGGATCCAGCCCTGAGTGCAGTGTAAAGCTGAAGTGAGGAGAGATGCCCCAGAACATTTATTTCTCAGTGCAGAACCTCCTCTCTGCCTCACACATCCGATTTCTTCCAGGTGCTGAGCCTACAGGTGGATGTTTCTAAGGACTCCCTGCAGCTTTTACACAAAGCTACACTCAAAGTATTTTGCATTTTGGCTCTTTCTGACGTTCAGATCCGTGCATCTCATTAGTGAGGATTTATCAAAAGGAGACGTCTGTGAGTTTTTATGAACACACCAGGCACTACATTGATCAGTGCATTCCAGCTTTAAAAAAGTAATTAAAAGTTCAAGGATATAACACTCTTATATCACAATCCATAGTGTAAAAGCCTTCACATGAGTCAATCCTATCAGGCAGCTGGTGAAGTCACACTGTCACTGATCCTGCAGCGATAACTCATTTCAGTGCAAGAGAAATGTCTGCTTTCACCCTTGGAAAATTGTACTCAGGCTGCTTTATGGCAAGGAGCAAAAATGTCAATCTATTCTTTCATTGAAAGGTGGGGGCGTGGGTGTAGAACAATGCTGGTACCTGTTGGTGTTTGGAAAAACAGCTTTCCACAGAGGCTGCTACAGAAATCATTTTAGAAAACACCGACCTGTTGGCAGTGGCACAGAGATAAAGCAACAGGCACAAATGAGTGCTAGAGGGAATGTTATCTCAGTCTCTAGAAGGTGGCATTCTCTTTCAGGACTCATTTTTCCCAGTAAGTTTCTGAAGCTGTTTTGTAAGCCACTCTGGATTTCCTTCTGTTATAACTATTTAAAAAACATCAAATAATTCAGTTGAAGTTTTCACTCTAAAAGTAGGAAACAAGGCATCACGTAGGAGGCTTTTGTCTTTCCTGCACCCTCCCTTCAGGCACTGCATTTAAAGTGAGCTGCTCTGTCTCTCGATATATACACATATATATTTATATTTACACACCTATGGTGTGTTTTCTCCACCCAAAGCCAGGTGTTTACAGCATGCACTGTCCCACACTCATGCCATAACAGCAACACACGATCTCTTTGAAAGTCTTCCTCATCTCCAGGCTCCTGAAGGCGTAGATGAGCGGGTCAATGACCGAGTTGCACATGATCAGCACCAGGTAGGCGTTGAAGTGCGCGGTGTAGCAGACGCAGTAGGGGTTCGTGGGGCAGGAGATGATGAGGATGAGGTGGAGGAAGAAGGGCGCCCAGCAGGCGATGAAGACGCCCAGGAGGATGGTGATGGTGACGGCGCCCTTCATGCAGGTGCGCTGGGCGGGCACGCCCTCGGCGGGCAGCGCCGCGATGCGCTTGACGTGCAGGCGGGCGAACAGGAACATGTGCACGTACAGCGAGGCCATGAGCAGCAGCATGGTGAAGAACATGGTGATGAGACACACAATGACAGTTTTGCTCTCCGAGTAGGCAATGAAAATGATGCCGCAGATGATGCAAGCCACCCAGATGAGCACAATGAGGGTCAGGGCTTTCTTCACCGTCATGATGCTGTGGTAACGGAGGGCATAGAAAATAGTGATGTACCTGTCGATGGCTATGACCAAGAGGTTGCAAATGGAGGCTACCAGGGAAATGCAAATCATTGAGTCAAAGACATTGTCCATGTGCTGGATGAAGTGGTCGTCGATGACCAGGTAGCCGTTGCTGAGGATTGCAATCATGACGGTCTCCAGGGCGTTGGACATGCTCACCAGCATATCTGCCACGGCCAGGCTGCAGAGGAAGAAATACATGGGAGAGTGCAGGTTCCCGTTCTTCAGCACTGCCAGGATGACAAGGATGTTTTCCAGGAGGCTGATGATCCCCAGAGTCAGGAAGACCTCGGCTTTGATGAAGACCTGCTCGCAAAATCCGTCGCCACTCCTGTTGTTCGGGATGGAGCCGTTGAAGTCTTCGGTGAGGTTGAGCAGCACGGGCTGAAATGAGAATGCAAAGTGTGTGGTGTTCATTGTCAGCAAAGGAGCCGAGTTCACCAGTGACTGTGGACCTGAGAGAGCACAGGTTAAAAAGAGAAAGGAAAAAAAAAACAAGAAAAAGGAAAACAAGTCCTTTCAAGCACTGCTGTGCACGTGGGGTGGAATCAAGCAGGACTTTAGTCACTTTCACAAGTGCAAACATCAAAAAGTCTGCATTCACAGTGAGTTTTATGTCAGGCTGCTCTTCCCTCTATAAGAAAGTGAGCTTCAAAGCTTGTAGGCAGCAGAGAGTTTTCTGTGCAGGGACGAATCAGCAGCAGGACACTGCTGGGTTTAGCTCTCCTGGCGATTCAAAGCAGGGAGTTCTCGTCTGCTGGGGCAGGTGGGCTGCCAGCCTGCTCAGCCAGGCATCAGTTGCTATTTCAGTGGGAAGAAAGGAGACGAGAACGAAGGGATTTATACATGCAAGAAACAAAAACCAACTCCTACTGCATGCTGCGAGCAGAGCATTGGCCATTGGAGAGCGAGCACCTTGGTGAGTGACAGCCGGAGCACCTGGAGCGGCGGCCCGGCGCATCCCAAACTGTCTGGCGCCCTCTGCAGATACCGAACAGGGCGGATGGGCCGTAATATTCCTCTGAAAAACGGGGTTTTCACCCGGTAAAACTTCCTGCCTGCTCCGGGCAGCCGGGTCCTGCCCGTGGGAGGGTTTGGGGTGGGCAGGATGCTCCTACAGCATCCGTGCACCTTTGAGCATCCTGAGGAGCCACTAGGACGGGTCTGGACTGGGACTGTACCCATTTAAACCTCTGCAGGACCGAGGAGATTTTCATTTATCAGACATGAGCAGGCGAGCATAAGGTGGATTTTCCTTGCACTTCATTCATTCTGTGTTTCTGTGGTGCAGTTTTCTTAGCTTGATTTTTTTAGAAGCACTTGCTCATGTCTAAACTCTTCCCAACTCGTGTTTTTGCAGAAGAACCTTAGGACCAAAGTCATGCAATGTCACTTAAACTAATGTTTGGGGCTTCTGTTGCAGGTTTGTTAGCTAAAAAAAGTCACAAATCTCTCCCAGTTTCATTCTGAGCCCGCAGAATTATTATCATGCACCCATAATTCAACACCAAGAGACAACAAATCTCAAATTTAACCTCCAGGTGACAGTTTTGCAAGCACAGTATTCAGTGCAGTAATTTAAAGTGAATAAATAGCTGGGGACTTGCCCACCAAACTGCACAGGTGATGTTTTAAAGATCTGAATTGGTCTCTCCCTAAGTTCACAGTGATGTGTTTTAGAGCAGATATCTTAAACCAGCAAACTGTCTCTCCCATCTTTAATTCCATGGTGGGGAAAAGATGCTCCCTCCATCTGAGCCTGGCAGGTGTGGATGCACGCCTGGAGCAGCAGCCTCTGCTTGGTGCCGAAGCCTCGGTGCTTCCTGCCAGCTTCTGGGGCTGATGGAGCACACCAGGGTGGGGATTTCTGGGCAGAACGGCTGCAAACGCCCTTGGAAATGTTGTTTTTCCAGGTGAGGAGGAGCCCATCTCGGCAAAGCTGGGCAGACATCCCTCCCTGCCAGCTCTGTCCTCTCCTCTGAGGTGGCAGGTGGAGGCTGCGTCCCCCCAGGGCGAGGACAGGACCCCAAGGCACGGCTCAGCCTGGAGGAGCAGCATCCTCCTGGGCTTGGCTCTGGATTCCTGCTGCTGGAGGGGCTCTTCTGTCCGAGGCACCCACAATTACAGCTCTTCCAGGAGTGCTGGGCCGTTCACATTCCACTCCTGTCTTGTGTGTCGGGAGAGGACACAAGAAAAGAGGCTCTGACACCTGCTAGGTTGAGCAGAAAGAGGAAAAGAAGCCAGTTTATTTACATTTCTCATACTTTATAGGTTTCTCAATTCCACCAGGGATTGGAGGACATGTCACTTCCTCCTCAATCCCACTGGAGAAAAAGGATGCTCATCAAACTTTCTCTCATAGTACAGGAATGAAAACAAAAAGGACAGTTAAGTAAACATTGGCTATTATTTACATGGGCTCCGTGAGAATCTCTGACTCCAAATATGCAAACATCACAAGGTTAGCAAAAAACAGGACAACACATGATGGGTAAAATGAAATAACAGCTGGGGTTAGATCCCCTTTCCATCAGAACCTGGCGAGGAGAAGGCTGGAGAGTTAAGGATGGGAGATGTCTGTGTGGATTCCCCACGTTTGGCCTTGTCCATTGCTCTTCCCTGCTCTTTGCCCAGGGCCTCAAGGGGAGAAGCCACAGCCTGGGCTGTGCTCAGGGCTGTTGTCAGTGGCACCCACGATGGAAACACACAGCTGGAGTGGACCAGTGGAGGCTGGGATCTTTGGGCTTTGCTGGGCCAGGGGGAGTCAGGAGGCTCCTGGTACACCTGCGTGTTTCCTTAGCTCTGGTAACATCCACAAAGTGCCATCTTCTGCTTGGATCAGTGACTGAAATGCCCTCCTCACCTCTTGTCTCGGGCTCTGCAGTCCCTGACCACTGCTCCCGTTCCCAGCCTGCTCTCCAGGCATTGTCAGAGGACATTTGTGTGACTCCCAGGGAGCAGAGCTGCCTTTCAGCTGTGTTCTTGTTTATTCCCTGGACTCAAACCCCGAAGCTGTTGTTTTTTCATCCCTGGTGTGTGAATGAGAGACATCCTTGGTTGCTGTCCCTGGAGTTGCTGCGTGACTGTCACCTCCTGGCCGTGCTCTCCTGTCACCTCCTGGCCGTGCTCTCCTGTCACCTCCTGGCCGTGCTCTCCTGTCACCTCCTGGCCATGCTCTCCTGTCACCTCCTGGCCGTGCTCTCCTGCCACGTTTGAGTCCAGCAGCAGCTGGGGCTGGGGGTCAGGGGAGAGTGGGTGTTGGGAGGTAAAACATCTCTCACACCATTGTTCATTGTTCATCTCTCACACCATTGTGCATTCCCCCACCATGCAGATTGTACCTCCTTCCCATCTTTTATTCTCTCAGCCTCCAGGCTGGAGTCCCTGACCTGTTTTGTTCCTTGCAGAAGGAGAGGAAGGTGTGTTTCAAAAACCTGGCATGACTCAGGCTCTCCTGTGATCAAACAGGTGGCAAAGAAATCTCTGTGGGTTTGGCCTCCACAATCACTCTTTTCTGAGTATTCCTTATGAGGAGTTTTCACATCCTTGGAAGTTTATAGAGACAAGGGGTGATTGTTATGCTTGTTTTACTTGACCTCCAGGCTGTGATTCCGGCTGCAGAAGAGCCCTTCAGGCTCCAGAGGGATTTGCTCCAGGGTCTCACATAGCTGAGAGACTGAAAACTCTTGGAATGCATCTCGAGTTCAGGACTTGTGCTGGCTCTGTGTGCAAACCCCAGCACTCGGCGGCGCTGCTGCACTTCAAACCCGTTCTTTAACTGGGACAGTTTTTGCTGAGGAGAACACCCCCCGTACTTCTATAATGATAATTTAAAAACCTGTAAAAATGATGTTAAAACAGATCCAGATTTGACAATATTTATCAGCAGCCTCCTCCTTTTGGAGCGTGTTCAGAGGGAAATGCCTCTGAGCTGTTCTGTGTTCTGGGCTTCTGCTCAGTGCCCTTGCAGGGGCTGTGCAAGACCCAGCTCCCATTCCTTTATTGGCCAGGAAAGATGAGAGAGCTCCCGAGCACGGAGCTGGATTTGTCAGGGTTTTGCCCCGTGCTTTGTGCTCTGGGCACTGCCAGACCTTTCCTTCAGCAGCAGCCTCTGATACAGCCCTGCCATCATCTCTGCTTATCTGCCCGTCCCACGGCTGCCCTCCACTGAGTGAGACTCCAAAATTGGAATTATTATCCAGCCCAGGACTCCGGAATGAAAGTTTTGTGTGCTTCAATCACAGCAGATGGATCCTTTAAAGAATTGTGAGCAGCCCTTAAAAAAAATGTCAGGACAGCCCGCCCCGAGCCCACAAAGATGCAATGGGTTAAATGTGGAAATTAGATTTATTGTCATGTCTCTTGCATTACTTTCATTATGTTCTTTCCTAAAATAACTCCCTTTCTGAGAAAAATAAGCTGTAAATAAGAGGATGTCAGCACAGTTAATGAAATACTGGCTGTGATGAAGGCAAAGCAAAGGTTTGGCTGCTTTAGCTACCAGCAGAAATGAACAATTTTCTGAGGTAAAAACCTCTGCCATGTTTCACAAAGCAGTTAAAAGCAAGGTTGATTTATTTGTTTTTAAAATGCTATTATTGCTCAGTTGTTTCCTCACGAGCAAAACTATTTAATCTTCAGGGAAAGGTAAAGAGAAAGTAACATTTACTGCTCAATGTGGATCGTGGCATTTTCTAAGGGAATTCCCCTGTGAGGTTGTTGAATGAAAAATCTTGTTTAACGCTTGACATGAGATTGAGCTGATAATGGCTGATAAATCCATATCACTTTCCTGTATTTTCACTCTTTTTCAACAACAGTTTCTGCCAGACAAAAGTGGAAATTTTAAAGGAAATTAGAGGATAATAAGCAGATGGTTTTTCCCATGCAGCAGGGAATTATTACTGTATTACTGTATTACTGAATTATTACTGTCCTGTATTTCCAAGTAGCCAAAACAGTGAGTGTAAAACTCTTGAAGACCTTTTCTCTGTTTTATTCTTTATAGAAAAGGCCTTAAAAGATGAAATATTTTCTCCTAGCAAAGCAAACTCTGCTGGTTTTGAATTCTGCGCGCATTTGTGGAGCGTGCACTGGGGCTTTTCCTGGGAAGAGCTGGAAACAGGGGCTGGAATTCATCACCTGGGGACCTCAGAGAGGCTGGAATTCATCACCTGGGCCCCTCTCGAGGCTGGAATTCACCACCTGGGGACCTCAGGGAGGCTGGAATTCACCACCTGGGCCCCTCTCGAGGCTGGAATTCATCCCCTGGGCACCTCACAGAGGCTGCTCAGTGCTCGGGAGCTGCCTCAGCAGAGCTCAAGGTGCTGGTGATGGAAAACTTGACAAAAACAATGAAACTTCAGATCCAACTCACACACGGCTTGTACAGCATGAGCTGCTTGGCTACTGACTTAATTCAAGGAAAAAGCTGTTTGCTACTTTCACTGAAATGTGCAGAGATCACTGGTTACAATAAACAGCAGAAACACGCCGTGGGATGTTTTCTATGATTATGTAAAATGATAATAAAATATATCAAATGATTTCTAATTTATGATTGTAAAACTCCAAAAAATCTGGAATTAGGAGCCTCACAAGAACGTGGCACGTGATGAAACCAAAGGAAAGACACAGGTGGTTAAATTCTGTCTGCTGAAATGCTGTGCTTTTCTTCAAAGTCTTGAGGCAACAGCTTTCCAAGAGCAATTTTAGCCTTGTCAGAGTCACAGGCTTCAGGATCACTTGCAATATCAGGTATTAGATGTAATAATGGAAAAATTTCCATGGTCTTCTTCCAAGAAGTTGTAGTTCCCACAGCTCCCAGTCGTGCTCATAGATAAAAGTGTTATTTTCTAGTCTCAAGCAAGAATGAATCTGACATCAGCTGTGGTCAGTGGGAGTTAAATTTGTCTGCACCACGTTGCTGGCAGAGATTTTCACACGGGAAGAGTAAATCCTCACCTGTCCCCACTGAATCCCTGCTGAAGCCAAGCACTGGGGATTTGCATCCTTTAGGATGTTATCCCCTGAGTTTTCCTTTGGCCCTGGCTGAGGCAAAAGCAGCAGCACTGCCAGCGAGGAGGCAGCCTGGCAGGCTCTGTGATTAGTGAGGAGAGGAACACGAAATCGGGATTGCAATGAGGGGGCTCTCAGATGAGGATTTCTCTAATTTCAGCCAGTTAAAAGCTTAATTTAAACAGACTCAACTTTGGGACCTTTTGGACGATTTTCCTTCTCATCCCTGGGTAAGAGGAGACAAAGCAGACCTGATTGCAAAACACTCACCAGCACCTGCAGGTGCTTCTCATGTTAAAGGGGTTTTAAGTGCTTTGGGCTAATAATGCTCAGTGTCAGTTTTGTGGTCTCATCTCCACAGTGAGAGACAAGCAGACGTGATTGAGCAGCTGCATTCTGCTCTTCAGCTCCACCAGGGCCAAATATCCCTGGAAGATCTTCCTCACCTCCCTGGAAGCTTCACAGATCTCATTCCCTGTGCTGCTGGGGCTGAGGGATGGGCGCATTTGGCCTTTTCAAACCTGATTGCTGCTGCCCTCATTGCTGGACCAGAGAGAACTGAAAGGCTTTGGAGGCTGGCAAGCTTTAAAGATGATTTTACTGAGCTGTCAGGTGCTGTGGATGGATGGATATGGGGACAAATTGTTCTGCTAATGGTAAAGTGACTCTGTTTGTCGCAGTACTTGCAGTCCAGTGTTGCTTTCCAGACAAGCAGGACAGAAAAAAGCCCCACAACCAGACCCAGTCCTTGAGTTTTATTTATTGGTTAGGTCTAACTCCTGCCTTTCCAATTTTTTCCAGTTGTGTTTGGAAGATGCTGCCCCATGGTTATAAAGAAATCCAACTTCAGTGCTTTTATCTGTATTGTTCTTGCAAATAACTTCTAGAACAGAGCGAGGCAATCTTTGCTTACTTTTCATGGTTTGGGAATAACCAGGAATTTGCTGCCCTCCAAAACGTTGCTCCTCAGCAGTAAAATGGGATTTAAATGCTCTTCAGGGTTAGAGAGGTTCCCTTTTCCAGATTCTGCAGTTTGCAGTGTGCTCCAGCTGTTGTGAGTAATGTCAGGCTACAGGGTGTCAGTACAGAATATTTTCTGTCAGAAACAGAGCTGTCTTGATTCAGAGACCAAAACAGATTTGGAAAGCCAGTATGATTCATGTAACCTTGTATAAATTGATTGTGGAAAGCAGAAGTGACAACTGGTTATTCATACCGTTTCTTTCCTTCTTTTTCTTCTCAGTTGAAGTGTACAAGGTTATTACATATCTTTGAATTTAGTAATAATCTACAGTTAGGTGTTTCTGAATAGCTCATTTTCCCATTTGGCACAAAAGCAGAAGCTGAGGTTTAAGGTTTTGTTTGCTCTGAATATTGTCTTGACAAGAGAAGGGCTTGTCATGAAAACGTTACATCTGTCACTCACCCTGCACCGCGTCTGATGGCAGAAATAATGGAATTGCAGCTGATTTCACACTTTTGTGGCTGCTTAGAAACTTCCCAAGATGTTTTACAGCTTTTCTTTTCCAGGCCAGCACCTCGGGGGACGCAGGTGCCAGAGCCTCCAAGCAATCAAGCCTGACCTGAGGAGCTCCCTCGTTCACAGGAGGGTTTCGTGTCCCTGCTCCACAAACTCTTACAGAGGGGCAGAATGAACCTTCAGCCCCCTCCTCCTTCTCCTGAATCCCCTTTCTGAATCTCTGCTCTATTCTTGTCTTCTGCACTGGCAGTTATTAATTAATTTTTATATATCGGCATAATGTGTGTCTGGATACAATACACAGAGATAAAATTATTTAGGATTCTCTTTATTTGAGCCATGCCACCTTGAAAGGCTTGTGTGGCAGGTCTGGGGAGACTCTGTGCTAACAGGGTGCCCAGAGGTCTGGCACAGCTGTAAATTCACCTCCTGCCTCGTGGGTTAGTGTTCCTTCTCTGGCTAATTAAGTGTCAGAGCATAAAATACTGCTTTGAGCATTTTGCAGTGGAGAGCTGGGATTTGAAGCCAGGGTATCTCACTCCTATATCCTGAGTACCAGATACCTTTTTTTGTTCTCCTCAGTGTTCTCTGTTCCCTCTCCCTCCATGAAAAGCAGAGCAGGAAGCTCCTTCAGCCTGGGATCTGAGCCTGATGTTTTCCCCTCTGTGGCAGGGCAGGCATTTTTCTGGAAATCTCTTCCTTAATTTCCCTGTGGGAAGTGAGGAGTGAACAGAGCCACGCTGTGCAGACTCCCCCTGCTCTTCCCCTTCCTGAGCAGAGGATCTGGTGAGGAATAACTCGCTGAGGCCGGGGTTTCAGGGAGCTCTCAGGAACCACTTGCTGCTGGCAAACATCGGTGGCTGAGGTTTCCTGAGAGCAGCTACGAGTAACAATCCAGGACAGAGTGCAGCTGAGTGCTCCCTACATGGCAAAAGGGAGGAAAATGATGAATTCCTCCTGAAGGGAACATTGCAGGGGCTCAGTTTAGCCCATTTCAGCGTTTGGTGGCTGCTGCTGGCACCCAGGACTGAGCCCTCAGGGCTCTTCCCCTGGGGATGCTGGTCCAGCCACTGTGCCACAGGGGCTGCCCCGAGACAAGGTTGATTTCCATGGATTTCCCCATTTGAACAGCAATTCTGTCAGTCCTTTTCACAGCCAGCACTGAGGAAAGCTGGCTGGTGCTCTGTGGCATAGCTGCGGAAAAGATGGGCCTGCAGAGGTGCTGGCTGAAGTTTGGGTGGTTCGGTGCCTTGCTTGGGGTTTAAATTACACCACGGGGTGTAAAAAGGGTGAGGATTTGGGGGAGTGCTTGGGCTGTGTGTTTGCAGCACTCCGGGCTGGGGCCTGCAGTAGAATTCTGTGCAGGGCACAGAGGGATGAGGAGCTGCAGTGGCATCACCGACCTGGGGCACAGGGATTGTGTGGGAACCCTTTGCTTTATTCTCATCTTGCTCCCCCAGGCTGAAAACAGGGGAGGGGACTGAACCAGAGCTGCCCCAGGCTGTGGAGTCAAGACCAGACAGAGAAGGAGAAGGGGAGGAGGCAGCTGCAACAATTCCCCTGGAATTGTTCCAGGCCAGGCTGGACAGGGCTTGGAACAACTGGGATATTGGAAGGTGCCCCATGGCAGGTGTGGAATGAGATGAACTTTAAATTTTTTTTTATCCCAGGGGATTCCATGATTCCATGATTTCCTTTGAATCTTTTTTAATATTTTGTCATCTTTTAAAAATATTTTAATCTTTGGTTTGCCCAAACCAGAATATGTTTTGATTGATGAAAGGACTGAAGTTTCAAAAGGAGGTTACAGGAGAAGAGGCTTGGCTTTGCCTCTTCCCAGGAGGAAAAGACCACCCTGGACTGTGGAGGACCCAATTCTGCACCCACTCCGTGCCTCATTAGAGGGTGCTGCTGGTTCCCAGCTCTCCGAAGATGATCCAGCTTCCCTCAGGGTTGCTTTTGCTCTCTCTCTGATTCCCCAGCCAGTTCCTTGCTGTTCCAAACCTTTCAGCCTTTCCTGCTTGCCCCTGCTGTGCCCCAGCCATTGCCAGGAGCTGTTCTGGGCACAGTCACTGGAGAGCCTGTGATTTTCTGCCTCCTCTCCGTTAAACCCACGAACTCTTCAAAGGTTTTGCTCTATGATCCACTTTTTAACAGCCTGAAATTAAGGCAGCATCTGGTGCCACCTTGTGTCGCAGAGGAGCAGCTCTGCGGAGCTGTCCCTCCCTCCGGGCATCGGAATAATGTGGGTGCACATTATTAGAATCAGAATTAACAAGGAGAGATCACCAGGGAGATTCCGAGGGTGAGACTTTTGCATGAAATGAGTTGTACGTAGTTAAAAACAAGTTAAAATGTGAGTTGGTGCAGTGATGCTTTGGCTTTTCCTGGGAATTGTTCCAGGCCAGGCGGGACAGGGCTTGGAGCAACCTGGGGTATTGGAAGGTGTCCCATGGCAGGCGTGGAATGAAATGAGCTTTAAATTTTTTTTCATCCCAGGGGATTCCATGATTTCCTTTATTACTGTTCGTTGCACACGGTGAGGAGCTCAAGGGAAATTGCTCAGGTAGATGAAGAATTGTTATTTTAGCAACACGTGGGTTGTCCCTTTCCTCTCCTGGATGCTGACCATGAACCACAGTCGAAGGCAGAAAACTGCTGGAATCGTTTTTGTCGTTCAAAATCCAGCAGCTGAGGAGTTTGTGCATTGTCAAGCCACAAGGGAATTAAAAATTGCTCTGTTGCTAATTACTGAGTTGCTTTATTTATGTATCAGGCTGCCAGTGTGCTTTGCACGTGTATTGTACAAAAAGGTGAAGAATAGGAAAAGAAGCCAAAAAATGACACTTCCATCAATTAACTCAATCAACTTCTCCATTGCAATGAGCAGATGTATTTTCTCTACCTCCAAGTTCCTACCTTTCTTTTTTTTTTTTCCTTTTCTGGATTGTCCCAGTATGCATTCAAAATAATGAATTAATTACAAAATTAACTCGCATTACCTGAAAAATTTTAAACTCACATTTCATGGGAAAATATTTATTTTGTGGCGTGTCTGGTGAAACAGGGTGAAAGATTAAATTTTCTTCATGAGTGAGGGTGCTGCAAAAATGGGCAGACTTTGTGCTGAGCATCACTAGATGTCACCCTCGACCCGAATGAGTTTCCCAGACTCGCTTGTCAGAAGTTTTAATTTTAAATTCCTCATCTTCTCTTCTCACACAACCTCCTTTTATCCCCCCTCTTGCATTTAGTGCATCTTCCAGTTCAGTGTAGCACAAACGGCTGTGCATCAATGTTTTGCTTGCTTAAAACCAGAATCAAAATCAGGCCAACTGGAAACAGCTGGAATTTGCAATCCCATCAATTTCTGTGCGAGATAAACACCGAGGAAACAGAGAAAGCAGAACTCCCCTGGAACGGGATTTCTTTCTAACGTGTCTGATTGGATTTTGTTCAGATCCTGTTGGGATCCCCATCGTGTGAAGTGAGGAGGAGTGGGAGGTCAAACCCCGTGAAGTCACCAGGAGCTCTGACTTCCTCTCCGTTTCAGCACCATTCCACAGGGAAAAGAAGAAAGAGCCTTTTTATAAAACAGGTTTAGGCAGTCATTTGCAGGTGGAGCGAGTTTGCAGGGAAAGGCTTTGTTTTTCAGCTCTGAAATGCTCTGTGAGAGCATTCCAGCCCTGCTGGAACATTCATGCGTGAATGGGAGGCAAGAATGTGTCTACGAAGTTCATGCTGCATTTATTGATTTATTTGTTTAAAGAATCATTTCATTCAGCTCTCAGTTTTTCACCTGAAATAACTTATTTCTAAGTTATCTATTCCTTAGGTATGAAAGGCTTTAGGAATATTCTTTAATGAAATGAAAAAGAGATTTTTGCCTATTAAATGTATATTTAGGTTGACTGAAAACATACTGGTCATAGGTTTGGGGGGTTTTTAACTTCCACAAAAAGCACAAAACAATGAGTTCACATGTGGTTATCCAAAATATGCTGCTGGAAAACCCCTTGGGGTTTAGAATTTCAGAAAGCAGGCAGGGAATTTGACTTCTGGCTGTAAAGGCACTCCCAGGGCTGTGAGATAACAGAAACCAGGAGGCTGGAAGGGATGTTCACACCTTGTGGCTGGAAGGAAGTTTGGGAAAAGTGAGTAAATCTGAGAGAATCCAGCCTTTTTAGCCTAAAAAACATAAGGCTTAAGGAGGGAATTGGGATTATTCAGCCTGGAGAAGCTTTGGGGTGAGCTCAGTGTGGCCTTGGAGGGCCTGAAGGAGCTGCAGGAAAGATGGAGAGAGAGGATTTACAAGGGATGGAGGGACAGGACACAGGGAATGGCTTCACACTGACAGAGGGGAGGTTTAGATGGGATATTGGGCAGGAATTGTTCCCTGTGCGGGTGGGCAGGCCCTGGCACAGGGTGCCCAGAGCAGCTGGGGCTGCCCCTGGATCCCTGGCAGTGCCCAAGGCCAGGCTGGACAGAGTTGCTGATGTTTTTCTGCAGCAAAACTTGCACTGCTGGTCCAAAACATTTACCTGGTGCCTTGTTCAGACACTGCACAAAGAGCTCCTGTTCTCCCTCGTTGATTCCAAGCCCTTTCCCCCATCATTTTCATCCCCACTGGAGCGTGGTTTATTCCAGCAGTGAATTTTCCCCTGTTTGCTGCAGCTCATGATTCTGGCTGGAATCGATTCACTGAGAGCAAAAAAAGAAAAGGAAATTACATAGAGCCTTTATTAAAGGAAGGTGTAATTAACAGCTCCAGATTAATTGGAAATGTTTGCTCCAAGAGCAGCAAGTGAGCTCTATTCTGATGAAGTGCTTTCTCCCAGGCTCTGCAGCCTTGCAGAACCTGCTGCTCTGCAGGCAGCGCAGGGGAAAAGCCCCTCTCATATTTCTGCAGAGCTTTTGTGAAAGAAAACTGTCACATTCCCATCACTGAATATTCTGTGCTGCTGTAATCATGTTATAAAGAGACGTTCCTTGGGATTCCTTAATTTAAAAAGAAAATTGTAGTTCCTCAAGGGCTAGGGACTCTAAGGGGGAATAGGCCAGTACTAGAAATGTGATTCTGAGTGAATTAGTTGCTATTTTATTTTAACAAAATGGCTTCAGATAGCTGTCAAAGAGACGTGTTTCCCATGATTTCTTTTTCCAGTTTAGTGAAAAATTTCCATTCTTCACGCTGGACGTGGAGCAGTCAGAACTGAGGGCATTGCAAGACAATCTTTTACTAAATATTTCTTTAGAAGACCTGGATTTAGCCAGGCCCTGTTACATTATTGGCTGTGTTAAGCCAACACTCCTTCAAAGCCTTACTTTTAATCAGTTCAAATGCTTAAACCCTGTTTATATTAGCATATATTGACCTTCCATTTAATTTCCAGTGCCTCGAGGGATCTGGGGGAGTTCATTCCTGATCCTTTCTCTCCCACTTCTCGCTGCAGAGCTCTGGCACTGATGGGTGGGATTTGTACCTGTGGGGAGGGGGCTGAGCCAGGGCTCACCCTGGGCTCAGAGTGATCCAGGGGCACCTGCTCTGCCCTGACCTCCTCAACTTCCTCTCTTGTTTCTGTTAAAAAGCTGCTTTTAGACCAGCAGAGGAAGGAGACCCGTCACCAACCCCAACTGCTTTCAATTCCTGTTGCTTCTTAAAAGCTCTGCTTTGCAGGTGACGCTTCAGAGCTTTGGATTTCCCCCTGTGCCTCTGCTTGGAGGAGAACAAACTTCAGAACGTGAGGAGTTCACCTTCCAGCCACGTCTCTCCAGAGCTCTCAGTCTCCAGACTGATTTTGGCAAGGGTTTGTGGTGTTGCAGACGTGGGGAAGCCAAGGTGTGTTTTCCCTTGTGCTGAGCAATTTTCGTCAGGGCTGGGGTTTGATTTCAGCAATGCCTGACTGGCAATTCCCTCTCCTAATCACAATTCTCTCCTCCAGTCCAGCCAGCAAAGAAAAAGCTTAAAAACCCGTTTATCTTCAGAGGAATCTTGTGCATTAAGCTGCAGGTGCCTTGGTGCTCCCATCCAATAAGCAGATATTCACCCTGGAGTTTGGAGGTGTTAAAAATTGCTGCTGTGTGTGAAAACACTGCTGGGAACACTGAGCTCCGTGTTTGTAGCTCCTCAGGCAAACTCCCTTACATTTAGCATGGAATTTATTTGGGTAACTAACATAAGCTGGGTGTTCAGACAGATGCAATGTTATAAATCATAATAAATAGTAATAAATCATAATAAATAGTAATAAATCATAATTCCAGCATTCAGGGCTCGGTGATTTCAGGAAGCCACTGGAACACAAACATCAGTTCAGGAAAAGCAAACAAACCACTTCTACTTTTTCTGGTCTTTTCACAGAGCTGCCATAAGGAAGCAAAGCATCATTATTGTTTCCTTCAGTTCTCAGCATAAAAGGAAGTAACACTTAATAAAAGCCATTGGCTGCAAGATTTCATAAGAGAGAGAGAGAGAGGCAGAGAGAAGGAGCAGCTTGCTGTGGAGAGGCAGGTGTGATTTGTGAATAAACTGCTCCCTGCAGCCCTGTAGATACTGATGAAACAAATAGAATTTCCCCAGCCATGGATGCTACAAGAACACCAGACACTTTTTCACAGGTAAAAGCAGAAAGTGTTGTGGCTCGTGTGGAGGTGCTGCTTGCTGTGCCTAGCTGGAGATGGTTTAGCAGGAACTGGGAATGACTTTGTGCTTTATTGGTGAGGGATTTGCAGTAGATTCTTTGGTGCAATGGGCTGTTATGTGATATGAGCTCAGACTGGGCTCATAAATCAGAGAGTGTTTGCAGAAGATGTGCAGGAAACCATATTTTTCTGTGCTTTACTCTTGAGAAAGTTGAAACGTGCAGAGTTTCCCTGATACAAGGAGAGGAGATCAGTCTTTCCCTTGCCATGCTGGAGAGGATTTATTAACACTGTATATTATCTGTGCTAAAAATTTCCATAAGGTAATTGGAGGGGAGAAAAAGTGCTTTCTGTTATAGGCAAAAGCAGTCTTCTGATAATCCTGCTGGAATCTGAGGTGATTGATAGGCCACAACTGAATATCCATCAGCTGGCAGCACTGTGGGTTTGCCCGAGTGCCTGCCACACGCAGAGACCTGCAGCCTCCTGCTCGGTTCAGGATTTGCCTGTCTGGAAGGCTCTTCCCTGGAGAACTGAGCAGTGGGGAGCTCCTCTGGCACTGGGACAGCTGGTGGGACTGCCAGAGGGAAAAGAGCAATTTGGGAAAGGAAGGATTGTGCTGCCTGCAGGGTCTGAGCTCTCCTGGCTGGCCAAGAGTGAGGGCTGGGGAGGATCCTGCCCTGTTTTTGTGGTTCCCCTTGTTCCTCACATCTGAGAGATTTGCTGGGCTGGGCTCGGGTGCTGCTGAGGTGCTGGGATCTCTTTGGAGAAGTTGTTGATGCCAGAGGCTTTGGAAAGGCACAAACCCAGCCCTGGAAGTGTTTTCCCTTCCCCTGCTGCCCGTGGCTCGTGTTTCTGGCTGGGCACAGACACACAGGCACGAGTGGCAGCTTTTGAACCTCTCCTCTTCCCCTTGTGCTGCTCGGGGGCAGCACAGGTGTGGAAACAGCCCAATGTTTGCTGCCAGAAAGGGCTTTAGGTGAATGAGAACCAGCAAACAGGAAACCACGGCCAGATGGTGCCACTTTTCACTGACTTTCACTCCCCCAGGCCTGCAGTGAAGCACATGCACAAAGCTCAGCTTGTATGAGCACCAAAATACCAGCAGAGCAAAACTGTGCCGGAGAAAAACGAGTTTTAAACTCCTTGTGAGCTCCTTTGAGAAGCTGACTCCATGTCTACTCCTGAGGCTTTTCATCTGAGTCTTCCGAGAGCTGATAAGATCATGGTGCAAGGAGGAATGGCTGTCAGACCTTTTGCTTTTCCACCCTGCTTTGCTTTAATCAGCTGCTTTAAAGTACTTTATCCCCATGGATTTCCCCTACAATTTTCATTAGACTTTTCCTTAAAGGCCACCTCTCTCAGGTGATTGATTTTTTTCCCCATTTTTTTAAAATTTCCCTGGTCTTTCCTGAGGTAGCTTAAAGTGGATTTTCGCTATATACTTACCAAGGGATCAATAATTTCCCTGGTCGGCCAAACGATTCCATATTTTCTGATTCCATATTTTCTGATCCCATATTTTCTGATATGTGTATTCAGGAACGTGTCCCCAGCCTTGGCAGCAGCTCTGGTAGCCTGAGGGACAGGGATGAAGCCCATCCTGAGGTGTCTTCCTCATCACCCAGACAAAGGTGAAGCCCCTCAGTTAAATTCCCTGCTCCTGAGCCATTTGGGGCTCCGTGTGTCTTGTTTAATTCTGAATATTGCCCAAATTCCTGAAGCTGGGAGCACAGTGAACATCCCCAAGCCTTTCTTTGAACAGAAATTATTTTCTGACTTGAAGTCTCAGCTTAAATTGATGTCCAGGGAGCTGATCCTGAGGAGTCTGCCCCGTTTGGAAAATGTGGTGTATTTTTATAGGCAAGTATTCAGAACAGAACAAAACCATCATGCAGACCAGGATCACATCCTGCTAAATCTGCTGGAGTTTAGGAGGAGATGGATAACGAGAAATGGCCCCTTTTTACCTCAGTATTTTGCCAGGATGATTTGCTAACACACCAGAATCCTGGGGAAAGGAAAAGTCAGGTCAGAAATGTTAACACCAGCAGATGGGTGCTCGTTGGGTTTTTTTTTTTGCAAGCTCTTAGTCCGTGTTTTGATTAGAACATAATGAAGGGTTTCTTCATTAAGTGTTTGAGCTAATTAATGTGGAACTCATGAAGACCCTGGCTGCTCAGCTAAACGTGCATGAAATCAGAGCTGCTTTCTCTCTGGTGCACTCCATACCTTTTGCTTAGCAGGTGTTAATGTGATTTAATAAACCTCCAGCATAATGAAATCTCTTGTTCAGCATTTAATAATTTTAGCAGCCCAGTTCTTGCTTGATATGAATCTTTCTGTTACGAGACATGAGGGCACAGGATGAGATTGTGAGCCTGCGAGCAGAAGGATGCATGTTGTTCTCCACAATAATTAGATGTCACTGTTAAGTAGCCCAGCAATCTTTGTTTTTTCACAAGACTAATTTGACTATCACGTTAATAAGGAAATATGATAATCCTTGATACTTCTTACTTGGATTATTTTAATTGCCATAGCTAGAGGCACAGAACATTATTATTTCAGTAGCAAACTGAAATGCTCCTGTATGAGCCACCTTCTTTATTCTATTTCAGTCCATTTTGTAGCAGAGCATTTAAATTATACCTCAGTACACCAAGAAATTGCTGGGCAGGTCACGCTTAAGTATTGTTTTGAAATCAAGTCCAATTTAAAGTATTCAGGCCACAGGCTGTGGTGGTGCTGGGGCAGGTTCTGATAAAGCAGCACGTGGTCCCTGAAGGAGAGATTTCCAGGGAGCATCTCTGCCTTGGAAATAAAAGCTCATGGGCTGGTTGGAGTTTTCCAAAATTTTTCAGTCTGTGACTGGCCTTTTCTCCTGGAAAAGCAGGGAAACCTTGTGCTCTTTGCAGGCTTGGGCTGAACTCAAGTGCAAAACGAGTGTGCAAAACGTGGGTAAAACAAGGAGCATTTTTAAAATTCTTCTTAGAGATGTTTAGTGGTGGGAGACTTCGTAATTTTCCCTGGATGGCTCAGTGTTACCCTTATATTTTCCAAACATCTCAGCAGACCCTCTTTTGCTGTAATTTATCTCAGATTCCTCCTTACCCACCCCACAGGGAGCCGCCTGCCCCTTCCCTTCGGCAGCAGCAGCTTCTGAACCCGCAGCCCGAGCCTGCCCCAGCCCTCCCCAGGCTCTGAGATCCCAATCCTCCCTCCCTCCCCTCGGAAATCCCCTTTTCCCAAAGCTCTGACTGCTCTCCTTATCCTGAGCTGAACTCCAACTCTTTTCTGGAGGCACAGAAAACTCCCCCCTTATTCCAGCAGAATCCTTTGTCAGTGCTGGGCGCTCTGTGCTTTGCTGTTGTTTTTGTCTGGAATCTCCCCAAGAAAAATTCCCTTGTATTGCAAATTCCCATGTTGGGAACTGGTGTCACTTCACAAGCTGCTCAAACTTCTGGGCTTTCTCTGCAAAAAACGTGCTCTTCAGCCAGAGCTTGTGAAGCTGGCAGCTCCTGCTGAACATCCAGATTTCTTTTCCCCCCTGATTGCTGAATTATAGATTATTGCTGCTCTCATTTGTCAGGGTTGTTTGGAATTGGAAGCCCCTTGCAGTTCTTTCCACCTGCCCATCAAAATCTGCAGATTTCATGAATGTGATCTCCAGGCCTTCAGCAGATCTCTGATGAAACAGAGAATAGGACGAAACGAAGTCAGTCTCCTGTGCGAGCAGCACCACCCAATTTATCCTGAGTTTCCACAGTGAAGTTATTTTCCAAGTGCCATTTCCTGACGAGTTCTCAGAGCTGCTGGAGCAGGAGGGTCCCTGCTGGGGACTGAGGGAAAATCTGAAGTGTTTGCCTCATGAGAGACCTACGAAGTGTCAGTTTTTCAGAGGGAATTTTAATAAATGTCAAGGCTTTGAGATTCCTCAATATGGTGATGTTTTCAGTATTGAAAATAGTTAAAATTGTTGGTATTGTAGCTGTGCTGTGGACATGTCACTGGGCACCCGTTTATATCTTCATATTTCTGAGAATAGTTTTTGAGGTTTTTTATGTTGTTATAATCAATCACTCCATACCTTTATAGCAGTAAGAAATAAATTACAATAAAATATCTTTGGGCTCCTCCAGCTCCTTCTGGAAGTGGCAGAATTTCCAGTGTTTGCAGGGAAATCAAGCTCCTCTTTGATCAATACCTTCTTCTTTGAATAAATGTTGACAGATACAACTCAGCCAGATATGGATCTGAAAAAATAATGCAAAACATTATTACAGGTGGATAATTTATCTGATGAATAGCAGCTCTGTTTGACAAATGATGTTAGCCTGTCTCTAGGCCTGGCTACAAAAGATGGTATTGCCACACAAAAATACCACATCAGTCACCTGCATTGGTGTTTCATGTAAATTAAAAGTGAGGGCCTTCCATATACCCCAGTCCTGGGAGAAAACCACTCCCCTGGAAATGTATGGGAGCACTCAGCACGTTTTGGGCCAAGTTCAAACCTGGTGGAAGTGAATAAATTAGGAGATGGAAGTTGATAACACCAAGCTGGAGCTTTAAGGCAATCCAGCTTGTGTCTGTTTTTAAAATCACTTAAACAGCACGTTCAGCGTACAGGCAGAGTGGAGTTCAGTCAGATTTATGCTCCAAAATTAATGAATTCTCTGTAAAGCTACAATCAACCCTTACCTGATCCTTTCCTCTTGGGCTGAGCTCCTCATCCTTGGAGCATGGAGGTGCCAGGAGGGAGGTGCTGCTGTGGAGGGCAGAGGGTTTGGACCAAGCCCTCTCAGCCCCACCTTCCCTGGATTCTGTGGATTCTGCACACCCAGGAGCTGCTGTCTCTTGCTCCTTGCAGGGAGCAGGTGAGGAGGTTTAATGTTTAATCAGGACAAGTGTGAGGAATGCTTAACAACGAAAAGCTTGACTAGAAGTGAATCAGAATTGCTCCTCTGGTGCAGGGAGCAGGATTTCTGCATGACGGGGCTGTGCTGTCTCAGGAAATGATAAAGCTGGGGGCAGATGAGCTGTGACCTCCTCCTGGGTGAGCCCGAAATGATGTCCCCCCCAGTTTGTGACACTCGTGGTTGTGTGTGGGGCTGTGGAGCTGCATTTCCTGCTCTGTGTCTCCACGGATGCACATGCACACATCCCAGGAGCAGTTTTCACTGGGTTGCTGTCACAGGGTAGGATCCAGGTAGGATGTAGGATGTAGGATCCAGGTAGGATGTAGGATGTAGGATCCAGGTAGGATGGTCCACGGAATAAGAACAAGCTGAGCAAAAGCCACGTCGCTCCAGTTCCTCTGCAGGCAGGGCAGGGGAAGCGTTCTCGGGTGACAGGACAGGGGTGGATTGTCCCCTGGAGAAGCCCAGGTGGCTGCACAGGAGCCAGAGCCATCCTGAGACCCTCTCGGGGTGTGAGCCAGTGTTTGTTGCAAGATGAGAGTCGGGAAGAAGAGCCAGAGGAACACCTTTGGTGGTTTATCCTTGAGCAGTGCCCCGTGTCCTGTGTGATTCCCTCTGGGTCCTGGGAGATCTGGGATCATCCCAGCAATATTTCCACAGTGTGGAGACTCCGTGCAGAACCCTCTAGACCCTTTTAGGGCCTCCTGTGGGGCTGTGCTGGGGACGTGGGGAGAGGCAGGGAGGCCTGGGAGGGGTCATGTGCAGGGCAGCGTTGGCAGCTGCCCCAGAACCAGCCAGAAATCTCCTCTCTCCCCACTAAACACATTTTACACCAGGCCAAAAATACAAAAACTTCTCCTCCCAGAGAATGTCTGCAGCCCCACGCTCTTCCTTCAATTGTGATTTCTTTCAAATCAGTGGTGTGGCTCTATTGAATTCGGGGTGGGCGATGAAAATTTAATCTGGTTTAAACAAGCTGCTTTAACCTGGCAGGGGAGTGAGTGCATTATTAACACAATCTCATGTATTTCCTTAATGTGCCTGCTTTGTAATAGAAGAATTTAATTTTTTTTCTAAGTCTTGTTACCCAGTATTGTATAAAAACATTCAGTTTGGTTGCTGCAGTCACGTTTTATTAGGCACTGTAACACAGACTGGCTTAGTGGCATCTTGGTGGATAGTATCACAAATTTTGCTTCTTCTTAAGAAAAATATAACCAAAACAAACACATTACAAAAATTGTGTCATGCTGAGAGAAAAACCTCAGAGATACAAAATGTTAAAGGTCAGGATCTGATACTGGAGTCTTGTCTGCAAGTAAAAATACCATGAAACATGTGATTGCCAACAACCTAAGTGAGCCAGACAGACTTCTGACAAATAATTCTGACAGTTCTTATGAACTGAAAAGTGCTTTTTTTTTGCCTTTCTTGGCTTTGGAAACGTTCCCCTCCTGCTTACAGAGGTGCAGAGGGTTAACAGAGGTGTAAAACAACGAGGTGCTGCTGAAAATACCCTGCCCCAAGCAGTGCCTTGTGAGTGCTCCTTGGGGAATGCAGTCTCTGTCAGGGGTCTGACTTCCTAACAAACCTTCCTGGATTTAAATACACAGATTGATTTGCTTCCCTTTTCTAAACACCTTTTTCCTCATTCATTATTAAGCAAATTAAGACATGTTCCCTGTTGCTTTCACGTCTTGGGCAGAAATTCATTTGAGTCTAAAGGAGATTTTGGTGAAGGTAAGGGGAAGGAAAAGATGAACATTAAGTTGAATGTCTTCCTTTCTGCACTTTTTTTTTAAAAGAAAAAAAAACCTTAAAAAATTAAATTAAAAAAAAATTTAATTAAAATTGTCATTGTGCTGCAAAAAAATCTTTGACCCTTTCTCCATACAAAAAGGCCTAATAGGCAAAAATACATCCCAGCTTCGTCTCATCTGCTATCCTAAATAAATAGAATCTTGCACTTTGGAGCTGGCAGAGCTTAGCCCTGAGGTAACTATATTTTTCAGTTCAAATATATCCATATTCTTGTTTACTCACACAGAACCTGTTCGGTGGGGAATTGTCTCGTTAAGATCTGATCCTGCCCGGTGCCTGTGAGGTGTGAATACGTGGCCATTTAAAATTCCAGCAGCGAGCAGGGAGGTCATTGCAGGCACCTTCTGTGAATGAATTATCAGCCTGCTTCCCCCGTTCCTCACAGTTCCCCTTTCTGCTTGAGCTGGGAGCTGGGCCATAAGTTACCTTTACATTAGCATTGAAAATTCCAGGGCTTTAAAAACAAGCTTTTTCTTTTGCTGTCAGTTTTATTTGGAGGCTGTAAAAGCGTGCAGAGCGTGCGTCCCCCAGGAACCGGGTGGAAATTGGGAGAAATTTGGTAAAATGGAGTGTTGGATGTAGTGTGGCTTGGGGAGAGGGGGCACCTGTGGGTTTGCTGGACCTCTGTGGTGGGCCTGGTTGTTTTTATGGGGCACATCAGCTGTGCCAGGTGTCTGTGGGGCTTGGGTGGCTGCAGGTGTCCAAGGAAGGACTGGACATGGTGGGGATCAGTCACGGGTTGGACACAATGGTCTGGAAGGTTTTTTCCAATCTCAGTTGCCCCAAGAGGACCTTGTGCTGCATTGCTGGGGTGTTCAGCAGAGGAGCTGCTGTGTCCCTCGAGGGTGTAGGAAAAGCAGGGCAGGTCTTCAGCATCTCCAGCTGCAGAAGAGGCCCCTTCCCAACTCTCCTGCAGCTTCTCGACCCTCCTGGCCCCTTCCCAACCTTCCTGCCCCTTCCCNATTGCTGGGGTGTTCAGCAGAGGAGCTGCTGTGTCCCTCGAGGGTGTAGGAAAAGCAGGGCAGGTCTTCAGCATCTCCAGCTGCAGAAGAGGCCCCTTCCCAACTCTCCTGCAGCTTCTCGACCCTCCTGGCCCCTTCTCAACCCTTCTGGCCCCTTCCCAACCTTCCCGGCCCCTTCCCAAGCTTCCCGGCCCCTTCCCAACCCTCCTGGCCCCTTCCCAACCCTCCTGCCCTTCCCTTGCTCCTGCACAGCCTGGGCTGGGCTCTGCACCTGGATGTCCACCTGGAGAGTTTGAAAAGAACGCTTGCAAAGCAAGATTTCCCTGTGAGGAACTTCTCCTGGTGGTGAAGTCGTTCTCAGGGCACAGGGAACGTTGGATTTTGGAGCTAACTCAGTCTGGATAAAAAAATTCCAAGTTCCTGAGCTCTGCCTGTGAAACCTCCAGGCTCCTCCCGAGTTCCCAGCTCTGCTGCTGTTGAGGAATGGATGTCACGTGTGTCAGTAGAGGACACAAGAAGGGAGGCTCTGACACCTGCTAGGTTTAGCAGAAAGAGGAAAAGAAGAAGGGACTTTATTTACATTTCTCGTACTTTATAGGTTTCTCAATTCCACAAAGGATTGGAGGACATGTCCCTTCCTCCTCAATCCCACTGGAGAAAAAGGATGCTCATCAAACTTTCTCTTATCACAAAAGGAATGAAAACCAGAAAAGGCGGTTCAATAAACATTGCCCATTATTTACACGAAACTCTGTGCGAAAAGAATTCTGACTCCAGATTACACACAGAAGGCTTTAGCAAGACAGGACAACAGTCACACACGGGGATTGTTTCAAAGGAAGTTGTTTGTTCCTCTGCAGAGCCCGTGCAGTGCCTGGCCAGTGCTGTGACAGCTGCAGCTCTGCATCCCCAGTGCCTCCCCTCGCCTTTCTCCTCTGCTTGATCCCTGTTTGCCACTGCAGCCACACCTGCTGCTCTCGGCAGTGACAGACATCTGTGTGTGAGTTTGTTGGCAGCCTGCTGTCCTGTTTTAGCCCTGGAGTCAGAGATTTTCACACAGTTTCATGTAAATAATGGCCAATGTTTATTGAACCATCTTTTCTGGTTTTCATTCCTTTTGTGATAATAGAAAGTTTGATGAGCATCCTTTTTCTCCAGTGGGATTGCGGAGGAAGTGCCATGTCCTCCAATCCCTTGTGGAGTTGAGACCCCTATAAAGTATGAGAAATGTAAATAAAGCCCCCCCTTCTCCCTCTTTCTGCTGAACCTAGCAGGTGTGAGAGTTTCCTTTATTGTGCCTTTACCAGCACAGCAGCCCAGCCTCCTGCTTTGGGGAGAGAAAGGGAAGCACAGCCCTGGCTTTTCATGTGCTTTGCCAAGCCCCCGTGGCAGCCACACCTCCTCCCACCAACAGCAGTTTGCCCCCTCTTCACCCTGAAAATTTCAGATGCTCCTGATTTTGCTTTCATGTTGTCTTGTGTGCAGGACTTTACGCTCAGGATGAGACAGGCTCCCATGCAAAATTGATGTTTTCACTTCTTGCCGGGGTTTCTAACTCAGAAAGGTTTCCCCCTGGCAGTTCTATCTCCAGATATTACCACCACATCTTCTAAAGTTGTAAAAGCCCCTGTATATTTGATATCTCGTGGACTTTCACTGGGTTTCAAAGGGAGATTATATTTGCTGGGCAGGTTGTCAGTAGGACATGAAATATGAATGAAGTTGTAATTTTATGGCAGCTACCGTGGCTGTGTCACGAGCACTCTGTATCCTCCACAGCCAGATGAAAAACCAGTCTCCAAAAACATTTGATTGCATTTTTTCCCCTCCCCCCAGTTAAGCCAGGAAAAAATCCTCAAAATTATGAACATGGTGAAAAACAAGGAAGTGAGCATTGAAGGAGCTCTGCATTTGGCACAGAAGGAGGTGTATGCTGAAAAGGTAAGGCCACTCTTTGATCTATTTTGTAACATATCGAGAGGTTCTGGGGAGCCCTGCTGAGATGAGGAGCGTGTCTGGATTGCTGTCAAGGGTACAGCCCCAGCCTGGGAATCACAAAGAGCCCAGTTCAGAACCAAACAGGCCAGGCACGGCTGGCTGGTGCTGCCTGGGTCCCGTGGGATGGGTATTCCATGGAAATGCTGCAGCTGCACTGATGGCATCACCTGGATTAAGGAGTCCAAATCCATACAGGGGTTGTTATTCCAGATGCTGCATCGAGTACTGGATTAATAAATGCAGGGCAGAATCACAGAATTGCAGATTCACAGAATGGTTTGGGTTGAAGGGACCTTAAACCTCATCTTGTTCCACCTCCCTGCACCTCCCACTATCCTGGGGTGCTCCAGTGTTCCCATCCAGCCTGGCCTGGAACGTTTCCAGGGATGGGGAATTCACAGCTTCTCTTTTCCAGGGCCTCGCCACCCTTATAGTAAAGAATTTCTTCCTCATATTTAATCCAAACTCACTCTGTGTCAGTGTGAAGCCATTCCCCCTGTAATAAATAATTTCTCTCCTCATCTTCGTTAAAGTGATTAACAAAGGTGAGGAGGATGCTCCCATCTGTCTCCGTGTGGAATTCTCCTGCAAAGCTCCAGCGCTGTTTCTGTTCACAGAGAGGGATTTCACCTGAGAACGGCTGGATTTGGGTGGCCAAACCTTATCCCAGTGTGGATGTGGCTGATTTCTGTTCTGTTTTCCAGGATCCACAGGATTTGCTGACTGGGTCACAATTTAACTTCATTATCTACAAATACAAACACTACCGGTGGCAGAAACGAATTCTGCAGGTAACTTCAACAATCCCCACTTTTGGTGCAGTGTATAAAAATATATTAAAGCAAACTTGTGTCGACAACCCCTGATGGTGATTTCCTGCTTCCATGAAGTCAGGGACAAAGGTTTCATGGGTTTTTTTCCTGGATTTCACTAAAATTTCTTGTAGTTTGGACAAAATTTGATGATGAGCAAGTCCAAATCATGAATGCTACAGGGTGGTTTTTATTTACTACGTCTTAACTGTACAAAATATAATCTCCTTTATTCCATCAATATTCACAGTTTTTTTGAATTAAAAGATTATTTGTTTTGACATGAAGTGGAAAAATGGAGAGGGGTGTGGTAGATGTGGAAGTTATCAGTCTGGGAATCTGGATTAGTTTAATTTCAGTTCTCTAATCACCAGCAGCCTTCAAAAGTCAGAGATAATCAGGAGAAAAGTTCTCCTTTGGTGGTTTCCTGCTCTAAACAGGACAGAGGGAAAGGCCACAGTGTGGGCATTTGGTCGTGTGGTCTGCACGTACAAGTTTTTAACTTTTAACTTAGAACTGCTTTTCTAACCAGCTGCATGTCAGCGCTGGGGCAGAGGTTGAAGGAGTGAGGAATTCAATCTCTGCCGTGGGGGTCCTGCTGTTAGTCTGTGCAGAAGGGGAAGTTTCTGCTCTGAGCTCTGTGAGACAAGGAGAATTTCAAAAGAAGTAATATTTCAGAGTGATAAATTGATGCATATTCATCAAAAGAGCCGTGGATACACAGCTCAGGGGGAATATCTGTTTGCTTTGTGACTAAAACCAACTGGGCAGTATCTTGGTGGTGGAATGTCATTTTTAAATTCTATTTATTCCGGCCTTTTACCTAAACACCTTCACCTGGTAATACTGGGATGCTGCCTTTGCCTTTCAACACAGACGGCCTCAAGTGATGCAGAATTTTCTCTTGCAGCTTGATTTCAACACCAGGACTATTTTTAACATCGAGAAGGGAATTATCAAGAAGCAGTTCCCTTTCTCACAAGTCAAGGGCTGCGAGGACGCTGAGAGGAGGCGCTTCAGCATCGCCTTCCACGGGAGGCAGGATTACGAGCTGGAGGCCGTGTCCCTGGATGACAAAAGGAAGGTGAGTTGGGGAGAAGCCCCAGGCATTGCTGTGAATCCCAGCAGGTGCCAGGCACTGCTGGGCACTGTGCGGGCAGGGAAGGAGGGATGGCTGTGCTCCCTGGGGGTTCGGACACGGAACAAAGGGGATGTGAGCTCAGGTGTGTCTGGGAAAACACAATAAAGACGCTCTCACACCTGCCAGGTTCAGCAGAAAGGAGGGAAAAGCTCCTTTATTTACATATGTCACATTCTTATACAATTCTGAACTCCACAAGGGATTGGAGGACATGTCACTTCCTCCTCAATCCCACTGGAGAAAAAAGATGCTCATCAAAGTTCTCTTATCACAAAAGGAATGAAAAACAGAAAATACCGTTAAGTAAACATTGGCCATTATTTACATGAAACTGTGTGAGAAAGAATCTGACTCCAAGGTTAAAACCAGAAGGCTTTAGCAGAAACCAGGGCAACACTCAGGATGAAGCTTGGCCTCGGGATTTTGGCACAGCTCATGGGACTGGGGAGGTAAAGGCAGCTCGAGATGAGGTGTGAAAGTGGGGATGGAACTGCTCTGGGAGTGTTAAAACAAGCAAACAGAACTGGTGATGTGCACAGCTGAGTCCTAATTGGAACTTTCCAAACACTTTTTGTTCTCTGTGTAAGATATTTCTTAAAATGCCTGATTTTAAGGATGAATGAGGATCATCCTCACGCTGAGAAAAGATGCAGTGGTTCGTCTTTGACCATTGTCTGAGATTTTCAGCTGGATCAATCGAGTGCTGCTTGGGCTTGAACGGAGCTGAACAGAAACCGTGTCCCAGACTGCTTTGTGTATGAATTAAAAAAGTTGTGTTTTACAGCAACCCCTCCAGAATAAAATTACATTTTCCTTCCACTGACAGCTTTAGAATTGTAGGCATAAAACCGAATTGCACTAATATAGTTTAACATCATAGAAAGACCAGAGTTATTTCATGTTGGTTTATTTTACCTATTTGACTGTGGCTTTGTACTTGTAAAATCCAACCACTGGTGTCTTATTGAAGGGAATGAACATGGAAAGTATTTTTTCTCTGCTGCCACTTATTATCTAGATAATCTACCTGCTGAGCAGAGTCATACAGAGCAATTCTCACAAGAGACCAGGGGAGCCCGGCCCTGGGAGAGCTGCAGAATGTGACGTGATCCACGAGGGGCTGCTGGACCTGCAGCAGAACACTTCAACCTCCACTGAATGGGTGAAGTATGAACCCTGGATTTTGTTAAACTTTCTGATAGATGCATTTCTATTTGAATGTGCCGATAAGAAGTTAATTGTTTAGTTTCTGTTTAAAGTGTAAAGGTAGATGCTAAATCTGCATGAGATGAAAACACTGCAATGAGCTGTCAGTGCAGTAGTGGCACCCAAAAAACCAAAGTTGTGGTGTGATCTGCAACCTGCTGGGAGCATTGACAACACAAATCTCTAATGGTGATGGTGCTCAGGAAAATGTTGATGCTGGGACTTTGTTTCTTTCTTGACTTTCCCCAGAATTCTCAGTAATGCAAGGGTTTTCCATGGTTTGCTACCAATTCTGCAAACAAACCACCCTTCCCTGAGACAGCTCCTGAAACACCTGGAAATTCCTTATACCATCAAAGGAGAGAGAGAGAGGAAAAAATTCTGTCTAGCAAAACCTGATGAAAAAAATTCACATTGTAATTATCTACACAGGGAAATTATCTCCAAAGGCTTCACAGTTCACAGAAAATGATTTTAATTGCTTTTACGAGGCTACCACTGTATGTCTTGTAAACACTACCCACCAGTGCCTCCAGGATTTGTTACTTTGCTACACCAAACGGGTTTGTTAACAAACAAAAATTGATTTTTATTTATCTTGTGAAGCAAAGCCCTTGTTGTTTTCTTCTTGATATTAATCCTCCCTCTTTCTCCTTTTTTTTTTGGCAAAGTAAGTGATGGTGGAAGCATCTGGAGATCCGATTACACCATAAGTCCCTGCCTTGAAGAGAGGAGAGATCAATATAACTGCCAGCTCCATTAAACAATTCTTATCACTTTGACTGCTTGTGTGGGAATAGATGCAATTTATATTTTATGCTTAATTTGTTCTGGAGCAGCTAAACTTATTTAAATTCCTCATAGAAAGCCTTCATCAACCAGCCACACCTTGAAGAGAGAGGGGAGGGAAGGAGAGGTTTGACAGAACTGCCAGAATGATAAAGAAAGACAGAAACCTTCCAGAAAAAGGAGAAGGCAAAAGCTAAAATAAGAATAAAACCCATATACAGTAAGGCTCAGCCTGTTGTTGGGACCTTTGTCGTAAAGAGCAGGGCAGAATTCCAGAGGAGGGGCTGAAGCAGAGGATTCTGCTGGAATGGAAGCTCTGTATGGTCAGGCAATTTCTTCCAGGTTTAATTATAATTTAAAGAGCTTTTCCCCAAAATTTTCCCCAGTTGCTTCTGCTGGAAGCCCTCGAGAGCAGAATTCTTTGGCCCTTTTCTGCCAAGTGACTCCTGGGAATGAGGGAGCCCAGGATGAGTTCCCACGGAGTAACAGGATTTCCAAAAGAGAGAGGGATATTGGCCTGATGGAATTAAATTTGATGATTTGTTTATGGCTTGGTGGGGTGAAACCTGGAGGGCACAGAAACTCTGAAGCCTCACCACGTCAGGCACTGCTCGGTCACACAGTGGATTCCTCTAAAAGCTCAGAGTCCCAAGGATCCACTATCCCAAATAAACAAGAGGAGTAAATGGAGAAGGAAGGACAGAGCATGGCTAAAAAATTAACAGGACTTGAGTGATTTTTAATTGATGGTCAGATTTTAGTTTTAGCTCTCACTGGGCATGGCAGGCTGTTCGGATTTTATGTCACCCTTTAGGTAGGTGTCAGATGAGAACAAGAAACTCTCAGACAAGAACATCTCAAAGATTTTATGCTTTGCTATTGCTATTTCTGACCGTTCCTCGGAGGATGCTGTAAAAACGTGGAGATTTACTGACACTAGGAAGTGCTTTAACAAGGGGAGGCCGTGTAAATACGAAGTCAATGAAGAATGAGCTGTGTCTCCATCCCCTGTCCTTCAGGTGCTTGGCACAGCTGCGGGAAGGAGAACTGGCCCTGTACTGCCTCGGGCTGGGGGCTGCAGCCCCTGCCACAGCCAGCATTGCTCTGTCTGCTGGGAGCGTGGGTGTCAGCGGGGAGAGAGGCTGCAGGACCTTCTCACTGCTCACCCCAGAGCACCAGTACCTGTGAGTATCACTGGTAATTTGTAATTTGTCAAAGCAGAGCTGCTGCAAGCACGGTCAGGCAGCAGAGGATCTCAGCGTCCTGGGATAAAATATGAGGCCGCCAGGATCATTTAGATTAGCCCTCCCATTGCTCTGTGATGGGGATTTTCAGGAGGGACCCAAAGTGGACCTGAGCTGACCCACTGCAGTGCTGCCCACAGCAGCTCGTGGAGCTGTCAGGTCAGGAGCCAGGGAGGAGAAGCCTCGTTCAGCCGTGGGGATGGATGTGAGCAGGCTCTGGGTGCCTGTGACCCCCAGCCGGGTGGGACACACTGCTGCCTGCCCAGGGTGGAGGGAGGGAGGGATAACGAGGTCACTGCAGAGCCAGCACATGGCCGGACCTCAGCTCTCCAACCTCGGACACGCGAGCAGTCAACTCTGGGAAGGTCAGAGCCAGCAGCGCTGGGCTCCTCTGGCGGGTGCGGCTGCTGAGCATCACTGCTCAAACCGGGAATCCGGGTTAGGCAGCGTGTTATTGACACTTCTGGTGTTTACAGAAGACATTCTTCCATTTCAGGTTGCGGATACCCTTCACAGTCCAGAGCAGCAGGCCGGAGGCTGCAGGCCGGCTGCAGGGCGAGTGGGTGTCTGTGCTGGAACGGCACTGCCGGCCGGGCCGCGCGGCCTCCCCGCCGCAGCAGCGCCCTCACGGGGGCAGCTCCCCCGAGGCTGATTATGAGGAGTTTATTGTGTCTCCGAATGAGCAGACAGAGGAGTTTATTGTGCCTCCGAATGAGCAGGCAGAGGACGCTCCTCGTTTGGCTGGGAGCCCTGCGAGGAGCAGCCTGAGCACGCCTGCGGCCCCCCTGGCAGCCCCGGCCCTGCCACCTCCCGCGGGCAGCGCAGAGCTGCCCCCAGCCCCACCTGCCCTCCCACGGCCCTGCGGCCTCTGGCCAGCAGCAAAGAGAACCAAAGCCTTCCACTGGGATGTTGTTCCTTGTGACAAGGTGAGGATGAAACTGATGGCAGCTGTTAAAGGAAAAAAAACCCCTCAGTATTGGAGCCTGTGTGACACGGATGGTTATAAGAACCCAGCTGTGCACCAAAACGACCTGGATGCCCTTCTCCGGGTTTGGATGGAACAAAGGGCCTCTGTTCTCGTGGCTTTTTGTTTACCCCGTGTCCCTTCTGTATTTTTAGATTCAAAAATCTGTCTGGGGCTCATGTGACCCGTGCAGGAGAAGAATAGATGTGTGCAGGCTGTGGGAGCAGTTCCAGATCCAGGACACGGCGGTGCTTTTGGGCAGTGAGCCCTCAGTGAATCAGCACATCCTGCTGGATCGAAAAGTTGCACATAACTTCAGTAAGTGGATAACAAGGGCTCTGTGCTCCTCCCTGGAAGCCTGGGCTGAGCTCTGCCTGCATTTGCTGTTTGTGCTTTCTGCAGTTCCTTAGGCAGTGATGAAGGTTGTGTGTAAATCACCTTTTAATCAGTGCTTCTCTCTTTATAAAAACATGACCCCAGGGCTCAGCTGCTCCAAACGTGGCCCTTGATGCTGTAGAGATGAACCCCCAAGCTTTTTCTCTTGTACAAACCCGGGTGTGCCACTGAGCTCTGATGCTGCTGTCTCGGGGCAGAAGTGTAAAATCATCCGCGGCACCTGCAAAATCAATTTCAGCCTCTGACTTCAAAGGCTTTTCAAATTTTGTGGGCTGCAAAGCCAGCAGGAGCAGGTTGGGAGGCAGAACCGTGAGTGCTGTGCTGCAGTGGGGCCAAGAAATCCCTGTAGGGAGAGGTGGGGTGGTGTGAGGAGCCTTTGGGGCAGCTCCAGGTCAGGCCACAGGAATTCCTGGCTTTGCCCTGGCCGCGGGCTCAGGCTGTGAACAGGATCCTGCTCTCGATCAGGACCCTCTGCTCTCATATCTCAGGTGAGATTCTCCCAAAAGCCTGACCTAGAACAGCCTTTCAGAGCTAATGAAGCAGCTCAGCACCCAGTCCTGGTCTTCCTAATAAAATATTGTAAAAGTCTTTCAATTCTCTTGTTGAGAAGATATTGAAGGAGCAGGAGTAATTGTTCTTCAGAGAGCACTCTGGTTTCTGTTACAAAAATGGATTTCCAAAAAATTTCTATAACCTAGAGATGCTTTAAGAAGTGCTACATGAGTAAAGAATTTGGGGCAGCCAATTCTGAAGTTTTAATGCTTTCGTCTTGATGAATATGAATAAGAAAAAATGTATTTTGGAGAGCGTGTAAAGTTTTAATTGGGAAATGTAAATGGAGATATCTTGGAATTATTGCATCCCTTGACTAACAATTTGAGGGGTTAAAAGGAAGAGTGATGGGAAGCTGCTGCTGCAGATAAAAGAATCTTGTAATAACACTTTTATCTACTAAATTATTGCATTTTCTTTGAGGAAATGTCTTTCTTTTGCTTTGCAAATAGCACCATTCCTCCTTTTGATCCCATTCCTCTTACAATGTTTTTCACTGGGACGTTCTACACCCGTTTCTTAATCTTATCCTCATCAGTGAGAGTTTTGGCATATCCTTATTATAATGGACATGACTTAGATCAAAAGTTAATTTGATCCTGAGGATTTTGATTAATCTTCTTGCAAGTGCTGCAAACCACGGTCCTTAAATTAATGAATAAAGAGATGAAGCTCTGAAATGCCAGGAGATTAAAAATTCTCGAGATTTTGAGTGGAGTTGTGATCACCAGAGGAAAATGAGTGTTCTGAGGGATCTCCTCACTAAATTCAAGAGCAGTGTAGGAGAAAATACAAATAAAAGCTAAGTTCTCTAATGGATTCTTGTTGAGAAAAGAAATTTCTGCCACACAGGAAGCAAGTATCAATAAGAGACCAGAAAATCATCCTCAGATTTGTTTTTCCTTGACTACTGTGATGTAAATTTAAAGGAAATATGAAGACTGAGCTTTTGTTTTAGGATACCAACTTTTAGACATTTTGGGGGTTTTTTTTCCCTGTTTGATTGGGGTTTTTCTTCTTTCTTTTTAAAATCTGCTAAGTACAGATGAGATTCTTTGGTGATTTTCCTTCCCTTGAGCATTTCCTTCCGAGTAACCCAAGAATCCTTTTTCTCCAGACATTTTTCTGAAAAGTTTCCATATAAAACCAAGTGAGCTGAAGGAAAAACTGTACATCATCCACGAGGAGAGTGGTGGGCTTACAGATGAGCAGATTACAGCACTGAGAAGGTAACTTTTGGGGGAGAATTGTTTGGTTTTGGGACCTTTTGGAGAAGGCAGAATCTTCTGCAAATGCTGTGAATTTTGGAAAGTTGGTTTGGAGAGGAGGAAGGCAGCCAAGTGTTAAAGGAGCTTTATGGGATGATGGGATATTGGGAATATTTGTGTATCTGAGTGGCAGAGGTTTGGGGTTTAAAGCAGAGTGCAGGTTTCTATAGCTTGAACAAAACCAAACAGATTTCAGGAGTTTAAACAAACTCCTGGTGTGTGAAATTCACAGGAACTGGATTTTATCTTTTTGAATAGTTTAAGACAGAAAGAAAGGAAAGAAGTGGGATCCTAGAGTGGGCTCTGCCCCACATCCCAGTCCCCATGTGATACTTGGGCCATTTTAATAAACATTTTTACATGTGAGAGCTTGATGTGAAACTGTTTCTTGCTTCAAAATGAGGCAAAAAAATGGGTGTTTTGCTAAAGAAAACGGGGGAAAAGAAGGCACTGACAGAGAAAGTGAGGAAGTAAATAACTGATGTTTCTGCTTCTCATGGAATCTGTTTAATATTTACCTTAAAAATCCAGATCTGAAATGGTAATTTTGAAGTCTTCAGGGTCATATCTGTACTTAGGAAGTGATGTGAGCAGGAAGAACATGGAATTAATGCCATTCCATGGGATGGCTTGGGAAGGATGAGGGGCTATGTGCAGGACATGGGGTATTTAAATGTTTTTTGTGTTCTGGGGGGTGTTTCCTTGCTGCCCCCAGTTAAATCCCACACTGGTGCACACGAATTGGGATCTGGTGGAAGGTGCACGGCCCTGCTGAGGGGGCTGCTCAAAATCTGACCCTAAAGCCTCAATGAAAACAGAAATATCTCATTGCAGTGCTGGAATTGGGCAGGAAATACCTGCAGGGGAAGGTCTTGGACATCGAGGTGCTCTCCAGTGACACGGGGCTGTTTCTGGACAGGCCGAGGGGAAGGAGATTTCTCCAGCCCCATTCCCCGGGGCATCCCCTGCTCCCTCCTGGGCTCCAAGGGAAGCACTGTCCCCACTCTGCTGCTCAGGGTTCAGTCCTGGCACTGCAGACTCAGGCCAGGATCTCCAGGCTGCTGGGATTGCTGGGGCATCACTGATTTATGGCATCTGGGCTCTTTGCCATCAGACAATAATAATAACGATGGCAATGGAGCTTGAAATATCCTATTTTTTTCCTTGAAGTCTTTCCTTGATGTCAATAATGCTGAGGGAATATTCCCAGCAGTGGAATGTGGAAGGGATGCTGACTGTTGTATTGCTCTATGTTATATAATTTTAAGGATTCAAACGATGCTATTTGGCTTCAAGGATTCTGTCCCTGGGGTTATTATTTAGTGCCAAAATCTAGGAATCCACGTGCAAAACCAGGGCAACATCGAAGAGATTTTGTTTTCCACGCCAAGTGGAAAGTGTGGCTGAAACAGCTGAGGTGCATCTCAGAGTGAAGGTTTGGATCCCCAAGGCAGTGGAAGATGGAAGGAGCAGGCAGGAATTCTCCTGGAGCATCCCCACTCCCCAGTTTCCCTGGTGGGATGCTCCGTGGAGGGCTTGGCACGGCACAAGGAGGACACCCAGCACTTCTGGAGACCTTTCCACTCGATTCAGGTGCCACAGTGGAAAAGCTGACCTTTGAGAACCATGGCCTCCAGTTAACTGAGAACCCGTGGCAAGGACAGGAGTTCCAACAGGATGGTCCAGGGCTGGAAAATTCCCCTCAGTGCAAACTGTACCTGGCAGAGTGTCTGAGCCTGGGCAGAGTGTCTGAATCCTGCTGCTCTAGAATAAAAAATACCTGAAGTCAACCCCAAGATTGCATTTTCAAGGCTGTGACCAGGGAGCAGAGTGTCCTGCCCATCATCCAGTGGGAGTGGTGGGATGTTATTGGAAACTTCAAGACTGAATTCGATATGGAAACCTCTCCATCGTTCCCTGAATGGTTCTTTACCCTCATGTTTAAATAGCAAAGTCTCTCTAAACTTAATTTAAACCGTGTCTCTCTAAACTTATTTTTTTTTCAGAGCAATGGGAGTTTTTTTCATTGTGCAAATTCCATTAGAGCTGCATTCATGTAAAAAGATATTTATGGAATGCATTCCCATGTTTTTGTGCCTCCTTTCTCATGGCTCCCATTGTTTAAAGCTTTAAGCTTTAAACCTTCCAGATAATCTGTTAGTTCCATTTTCTATGCATAATGCAGCTGAACAACTTCATGGGCTATCAGACTTCTGCTTAAATGAAGATGTTTGCTGTCACTTTTTAAAATATGTTCTATGAATTTGCTTAAAAACTCAAAGTATTTTTAATGGTGAATAAATACCCTTTCATTTGCCAACAGCTAACTTAACTTTGAATGAAAATTCATTTTTTTCCTTGATGGTAAAGTGTGCTGAAAGGATTACGCTGTAATCTGCTTTAACACAGGTGGAATAATTCAAACCCCTGCAATTTTGCACTTGAAATGTCATATTAATAACCGACAACAGTAAAATAAACCTTACTGTTTGTCTGGTGTTTAGAGTGCTAAAATATTTGCTTTCTTTTTTCCATCTTTGAGTAAATTTCCCGACTCTCAATGGAAATGCGAAGCCGTGGCCATGAATGTTTAATCACTCTTGCTGCAAATTTAGGAGGTTGTTTGAAGAGAAGGAAAAGAGAGTAGACCTGAATACTTATTTCAGCTTCTTCCCACTCCTCGTGTGCGAGCTCTGACATCGATTCCGTTTTTAAGAAACGCTGTGAATTCCCCCAGTGATCCCTCAGACAGGCAGCAAGATCTCCAAAGGAAGGCAGCGCTGGGGCTGTGTTTGTTTCTCCAAGTGGAGGCATGTTTGAAGACATCAATTTTCCAAAATTCTGCGGCCCTGGAGGATATTTGGTGACCTTGTGCAGGAGGGAGGAAGCTGTGGGTCTGTGTTTTGTGCTGTTGCTGTTTAAGCGAGTGGAAAACCCTGTGAAAATCAGGGTAAAGAGGAGAAACACTCCCAGGGCAGGGTTGGTGGGGGGTTTGTGCAGGGCCAGGATGGGCAGGATGATCCCTGTGGGTCCCCTCCTGCTCAGGATATTCTGTGATATCAGAGATAAGAAATGGATCCAACCTCGTTGCAAATCAGGGCCTGAACTCCTCTGCCTCATGGCTTTGCCTTTTAAAAACATTCTGTTATTCTAAATTACCTGCCCAGCTGCAGGTGAGCATTCTGGCTGTTATTTTCCTCACGTACAAATAAGCATTTCCAGGTACCCAGATGTACCTGCAGATCAGTTTTGCTTTCCATCTCAGAGCTGGCTCAAATGCCTACAAAGGAAAAAGAATAAATATGAAGCACATAAACCACACAAAATGTAGGAAATTCCAGGGGGAAAAATGGAATAATTATTTCATTGGAATACAGAAGCAAGAGGAAGAGGACATCGAATTTTAATTTTCTTTTTGCAGGTATTTGCCCACACCCAAAGATGCAGAAAGGTACCTGTCCTTCAAGGGGTCTTGCTCAGAGCTGCACGTGGTTGACCAGTTTATGTTAGAGGTGAGGAGTTTCAACATTAAAAAGCACCACATCCTGTTTTTAGGACATTCCCCAAGCTAAAACATCAACAAGAAGCTGTTGTTTAGAACTTAAATTTACAGTTTCACCCAGAACCAGCACAGGGAGATTGTTCTGATGAAGAGTTGAAACAGGTGGATAATAAAAAGGGAATTATGGGTCCCTTGGTGTCTCCAAGTCACACTCCCTCCTCTTCCTCCAGAGTGGCAGCTGATTTATCCTGAGCTAGATTCCCAAAATCTAGAAGTTATAATCTATAAAACTGTATGTAATTAACCATTCTAGTCCCCAATAAAGGAATGTAATTGACTTTAATAATGCCTGGCCCTGTGAGCACACAGTATCTTCTTGAATTTGCAGCATGTGCCAGAGTGTATCCACAGGATTACCACCCAGAAAAAAATGAATAAATGAGCACAGAAAGTAGGAAAATAATGGCACAGCTGAATTGCTCAATAAATTATGAAAGATATATGCATGTTTTGGTGTAAATGTGAGTTTTGGTTGCTGTTCTGTTCGATTCTGTGCAGATGTGTAGAATCCCTCAGCTGGGCCAGAGGTTGGATCTCCTGCTCAGCGTCCGTGAGCTCCCCGAGAGCATCAGAGATCTGGAGCCTGTGAGTAACAGGAGCGTTCATGGTGTGTTTGTGATCAACATCTGTCAGTTTGGTGACAGAGGCCCAAATCACCTCAGTGCAGATTTCAAACATTTGTAGTTGGGGAGAATTATTTTTGCAGTTTTTTCCTGTTTTTTTTCATATGTGCATTTAGCATCATCCTTTTTCCACCAGTGTTCAAGATATGGGCCTGGCAGTAGAATAGACTTCCACAAGAGAGGGAGAAAAGAACAGGAAAAGGTCTTCAAATTTTTATTTGGTGCTGTTAAATTTTCCTCCTTCTTTGGCCAGCGACAGGACAGAAGTGAATTTCACCAATACAATTCAATTCCCTTTGTGGAGAGCTTCCTGCCCCGTGAGCTGAGCAAATCAATCTAAGACATGGATGAAGTTTATTTGACAGATCTCAGAGAGATTTATTATTTCCTGAAGGCTGAAGGAGCTGTTCCCCCTAAGGGTTACAGCTCTGGACTGACATTTTTGGGACTCAGAGCTCGAGTCCCTCCCTGCCTTTTCCCAGGATGACCTAGGGCTGGGGGGATGCAAACAAACCAGTGCCAGTCTCATGACTGGATCCTGCTGTTCCAAGCCATGCCTTACCTGCCAGGTTTAGCCCATGCTTTGGTCCAAAACAAGGATTTCCACACCACGGAAATGTTTCAGAGGTTTTGCCCTCGTTCTGCATGGGAATGAAAACAAAATGTGGGAGTTCTGCGAGACCAAGTTGCTGTCCTTTGTCTGGCTGTGGTTAAAACCATAGAAACAGTGAGGAGAGCTCAGAAGAGGAACAGATGGAAAGCACAGGGGAGATGCACAGACTCCTGACCCTGCCTGCTGCAGTTACACCTTTGCTGTCCTCCACTGAAGCCAAATACTGAATATTTAGAAGCTATTTTATGCACTGTTTGCTTTGATGGATATTTAAAGTTCACCAAAGAGCTAATTAGTGTCTAAGTATGTTCTTATGCACACTAACACCTGTTTTTAAACCACAGGATATACACCTAAAATCCCATGGGACAATGTGAATATTGGCTTTCAGCACCCTCTGGCCCTGAGCTGTGCTATGAATGCTTTAACAACAGCTTTCAGCTCTCCCATGTGCTTCATCCTCTCCCTGTTTTTAAATTGGTGTGTTGGTGACTGATGAAAAGAGGTGTGGTGCTAAAAAACCGCCAAATTTTCTAACTGAGAACAAAATCACCTCCTAAAAGCCCTAGAAGGGAGGTGGCTTCCCTGGGAAAAATGAACTATGCTGAGTTTGAGTACAGGAAATTATCGTTTTTCCTTGTGGGGAAACTGTGCTAAGAATTTTGATAACAGCTTGAGCTGGTGTAAAGAGAAGGGAGGGAGGTGGAGGATGGAGCTCCAGACTCTGCTTCCCCTGAGCCCTGAAATTTGGGCAACCAAACAGCAAAACACTTTTTGTGCACAGGAGGCTGAAGCTGGTTTGGCAGGCAGAAAGGATGTGATTCCATCTGGGGTGGCTGTGCCAACACAGCTTGGTCCTGGGGGAGTGTGAGCTGGTCCTTGCTGAAAATCCCTGAGGGATTTGGAGAGAGAGATGTCCTCGGGCTGAGGAGTGGCTCGGGGTGGGGACAGGAGGGATGGCACAAAGAAAGGCACAGACACCCCGGATTTCCTACATTTTCAGTCTGTCTGAGGGCAGGTTTGTGTGTTTCAGCTGATAATCCAGAAAATCCAAGCGAGCAAGGAGCTGCAATCCAGCCAAAAGTTTGTTGCTGTCTTGGAGTACATTTTAGCCATGGGGAACCATCTGAATGAAAAAGCTGGAAAAGAGCTGGCGAGAGGATTCCGATTGTCATCCCTGGCCAAGGTGAGTAAACATTTTCTTGTAATTAAAATCATCAGATTCTAAGGTTTGTTAGCCTTTAATACTAACTCTGAGTGTGGAGAGAGGCAATAATTCCTAATGAGGAGCCAACATTTTACCACCTGCCCTTGGTTCCACGAGAACAAAATCCTGTTTAACAGGGAATTCTTTCATGTCTGTGATAACGAGCTGCGTTTCCCATTTCAGGCAGCAGCACTGGCTCTGTGGTGCTGAACACACCGTGCCTCTGATGAGGCAGAACTTCCAAATTCTGCCTGCCCTGATATTAGAATCCCTTGGCACGAGGGATTGTCTGAGCTGCAGGCCCTGGTTGGACACGAGTTTAGCTAAAGTGCCTTTTGCAGTTTTGTTGTATGGGCCCTTTTCACTTCCAGCTGCTCCGAGGATGGGCCTGGGCATTTTTTCTGCAGTGGTTGCTCTCCCGTGGCCCTGCAGCAATTTCTCAGTGCTTCATTTCACTCCAGTGCAACTCCCCCAGCCCTGGGGCCAGCTCAGGAGGGACCTGGAGCTGCTGGAGAGAGCCCAGAGGAGGCACCAGGATGAGCAGAGGGATGGAGCAGCTCTGCTGGGGGGAAAGACTGGGAGAGCTGGGATTGTTCACCTGCAGAGGAGAAGCTCTGGGGTGAGCTCAGGGTGGCCTTGCAGGGCCTGAAGGAGCTGCAGGAAAGATGGAAAGAGAGGATTCCCAAGGGATGGAGGGACAGGACACAGGGAATGGCTTCCCACTGGCAGAGAGGAGGGTTAGATGGGATATTGGGCAGGAATTGTTCCCTGGGAGGGTGGGCAGGCCCTGGCACAGGGTGCCCAGAGCAGCTTTGCTCTGTCTGTGAACACAGCACAGGGATTCTAAGGGGAAGGGGAAAATGACTGTGTTTGTTTTGGGGGGCCAAAATAACTTGCAATCAATTAGGGTACCTTCAGTTTAAAAAGACCTGTGGGAACAAGAAGACACCAAAGCACAGGGAAGGTCAGGGGGTATGAATCAGGAATGAGTGTGAAACAGCAAAATGAAAAGGAGAAGTTTAATTCCATTGTTTTCTATTCTTGCCGAGTTTACCTGGGATCTCTCAGCATCTCTGCTGTTCCTCTTTGGTGTTTTATTTATTTTGTGGAGGTAGGATAGCTCAGTGTGTCAATCACGGCTCTGCTCTGTTGCAGCTGCCCCTGCTGAGGGGGAAGGAGAGGACGTTCACCTTGCTCCACGCCCTGGTGGAGCAGATCCTCTTGCACGAGCCCGAGCTGGCCACGTTTCCTCAGGAGCTGACAGAATTTGAAGCTGCTCCTGATGGTGAGAGAAGTCGGGGGGGGAAACAATCAGCAAATAAAATATGAAGTCTTCAACTTCTGTGCAAACTCCCGTCCTCACTGTATGAATGATATTTATTATCATGTTTTTCCCCTCTCTCTTCCTTTGCAGCGTCCATGAAGGGCCTCAGTGCCGAAGTTGATGGTATGGAAATGTGGTTTCTACATTCAGAGACAGATTTTCATGCACTGTGCAGTCATTTGGAACAGGTTTTCACTGCACCTCTGTAGTTTGTAAAGAGAGTTAAAGGTTCGAAACATGGAGGTGAAGTGTTGCCATGGTGATGCTTAACCTGCCATGTTGCTGTGAAGAATTTTAGGGGAAAAAAAGAAATATTGAAGTGTGTCCAGGTGGTTTAGAAACGTGAAAAAATGGACTGCCTGTGGTAAATAGAGTTTATCATAAAATACAAAAGTTAAGTGGTGCAAGTGCTCCATCACAGTGATGGCTGTGACGGTCTCTGGGAGATGGGAGTGGGAATGCAGCAGAAGAGAACTTGCTGGAGTTCAGAACTTCCTGGAACCAAACTGGTTTCCTTCTCTAGAAGGGACTCCAGCACCAGTGAATTCAGCTGGAAGCACAGACCAAGGTTGTTCAAATGTAAGATGGGTTTTGGGCAGGTGGTTTTTGTAGGATGGATTTTGGGCAGATGGGTTTTGTAGGATTGATTTTGGGCAGATGGGTTTTGTAGGATTGATTTTGGGCAGATGGGTTTTGTAGGATGGATTTGGGGCAGGTAGATTTTGTAAGCTGGATTTTGGGCAGGTGGATTTTGAGAAGATGGGTTTTATAGGATGGATTTCCAGCTCCCTGTGGAGCAGCACCATGACCTGTGAGCTCAGTGAGTTTTAGACTGAACCCTTCGGGAGCTGACAGAGGAGTGTGAGTGGGTGGAAATGATGTGTGCCATGGTGAAATTGATAAACTCTGTGTTTTGAGGGTGTGACAGTGGTGTTGGCTCTGACTGCAGACCAGTATTCCCAGTTTCAGCCTCTGATAACAGATCTCCATGATGGCACTCTCAGCTTGGGTTTGGCAAACCCTCGCACCCCTTCTGGGGTCAGCTTTGGGAGTAGCTCAAGGCTCCTTCAGGGTTTTTTGTCCAAGCAATTCCAATCCACCTTTTAGGAGACATAACTAAACATAACAACATTTGCCTTCCGTCGCTGGTGCTCTGCAGGGACAATTCAAAATCACGGAATATTTTAAAGACAGTTCTGGAAAGTGCTGGGCAGAGCTGTAAGATGGGCACAGAACCAGGAACTGTGGGGAGGTGGCCAAAGAGGTGACTCAGGGGAGCCAGATGAGACTGGCTGGGCTCTTCCCTCCGTGGGTTCCTGATGTGCCCAGGGCAGCCCCAGCAGCACAGAGAGGAAGGAGATGCACCAGATGCCACTGGACCAGCTTTCCTCAGTTCAAGGCCCATCCTGGAGCTCGATGCTGCAGGAACTGCCCGACTATGGGGGAGGGAGATGCCAGAGGAGCCCCCAGAGCCAGGGCTGTGTCCCCTGTCCCCCCCTTTCCCAGCAGGAGAGCTCCCAGGGAAGCAGCCCAGTGCCAGCTGACAAGATTCCTCACTGTTCCATAGGGGAGGATTTCTGTTCTTTTATCTTTAAAGGAACCCAGAGCTTCCTGCACAGAAATGTGGGTTTGAAGAACGTTATTTCCATGGTTAATCCCAGTGCTCAGGCTAGCAAAGGTCAGATTTATGGCTGCTGCTTTCCACGCTCTCAACCTCTTCATTATCCTGCAGTTGCTGGGATGTGAGCACATTTTTTCCATGAGAAAATGCCTCCTTCAGGAGCTCTACCTCCAACCAGACAGTGAATACTCCTAGATATTGTACATCTATATTCTCTTAGATTTTCCTTGTGCCCTAAGTTAGACAATTGCAGCCCTTTGGACACCTCTTCCTGCTGCCTAAATTCCTCTTTTCCTTCCTCTTCTGTTAGTTTTAAAAAAAGAATTGGAGAACATTATCCAGGGCAGGAGGCTGATTAAACCCAAAGCAAGCAAGGCAACACCCCAGGAGTCCCAGTTCTGCAAGGAACTCAAGGTAACTACCACACCCTCCTTGTGGGCTGGAGTAGGGGATGAGTAACCTGGGAGCTTGTGCTGGCACCTGGGAACCAGGAGAATTTGAGGGAAAATGGCTTTTGATTCCCTTCTGAGAGTAGCTCATGTAATTTGCAGTGTGGGAAGGGTTTCCAGGGTTTCAGCATCTCCTGCTTCTCCTTCCCAGGCAAGGGATGAGGAGCAGGCAGCCCCGTGGCTGCCCACAACGAGTGCTTGGGGATAACAGGGATTTGAGGGTGAATTTGTAATAATTTCTTCTGCCCTCAGAGAGGACAGAAGAGAGCAGAGATCAGAGAATCACAGAAAGGGTTGGAAGGGACCTTAAAGACCATCCAGTTCCACCCCTGCCGTGGAACAAAAGCCATGAAGTCCTTTAGGTTGGAAAAGCCCTTTAAGAGCATTGAACGCAAACCCAGCCCAACTAATCCCCATCCCCACGTTCCACATCCCCTTCTCCTGGATCCCTGCAGGGATGGGGCCTCCAGCACTGCCCTGAGAGCTCTGCCAGGGCTGGAATTCCTTTTTGGTGAGGAAATTCTTCCTGAAATCCAAGCCAAACCTCCCCTGGGGCAGGGTGAGGGCCGAGGGCAGCCCGGGTGTCCCCGCTCTGCGTGGCCACATCCATCCCTTTGTGCTTCCAGGTGCTTCCTCCACAAAATGTGGGTGTTACAAACAAAACAGAGCCCAGAAATTTCATTTCCAAACTTGTTTCTATGGCCCTGTTTCTGCCCTTTGAGAACCTGAAGCTGGCAGGGTTTGCTGCCTGTGCCGAGAGGCCAAGCTGGAAACCAGGACCTTGTGATGCTTACCTGGCCCTGCCACTTTTAATGCATTCAGGTTCTGTCATTTTATAATACAGTTAAAATTCTCCAATGTTAATGTTTCTTTTTTTTTGGTCTTTGATGGCTTAACACTTGCAAGGAGATGTGGGTGCTGCTCTTTTGTGAAATGGGAAATTTTTATGACAGGAAAATTTCGCCTTGAATGATCTTGTTTTTGCTGCAGTTTAATTCCTGCTTTCATAGTGTGCTTCTACAGCAAATTAAGGAGTTTTATTTTATTACAGGATTTAATTCAGAAATATGAAGGGGATCTCTCCCAGCTGTCAAAAAGATGTGATGAAATGAAGAAGCTTTATAACAACGTACTGGTACATATCATATCAAAATGCAATGAAAATAAAGCTACATTTCTTTTTAAAAAGGGAAGAAAGGAGTGGAAAGGAGTGCAAGAAATTCCCATTTCCTTCATATTTATGCTGGCTGTAGAAACAGAAAGAAAATCCCATATTTAACAGTCAAAGATCTTAAGGAATGGGACAGAAATGCAGTGATCACCTCTGAAACTGGAAAACCCTTGGGGTTAGGACATGACTTTAAGTGTGGTGGTGGTTTTTTGGTGTTTTTTTAAACTTATTTTATTTTGTGATGGGGGAGGGATTAGAAGCAGAGAAGTTTAATGATGAGCAAATGTTACTGAGAAGATGCAGCCCAGGAGGACCTTTGGGGACACTGAAGATTAATGAGATGTTTGACCACAGAAATTTAATTAGAAATGTTTTACTAAAAGCAATATCGTAAAAAAGGCACCGGGGTTTCTCTGTGGCTCCTGCCAGCAGGAATAATGCCTCAGTGTGGGCCAGCAAGCTGTGGGCCCAATGTGTGCAGCACGTAAACCAAGAGCTCTGTCCCCAAAAAAGGCTGAAGGGTTGGGATAAAGCGAGAAGAAAAACGTGGGAAAATGAGAGAACTAACAGCTGAGTTACATGGGTGGAAACAAGTGGGAAATATTGATCAGATTTAAACCTGGGGGCCCTTGTGCTGTGGGGACGACACTTCCTGAGCGGGGCTCAGGCAAACCTGACCCGTTTTTCCTGAAGCCCAGCTCAGAACGGGGTGCTGGGGGTGGCTGCTCCCGCTGCAGAGCGGGGTCGTGCCCAGGGCTCCCCTCCTGCCCCTGCTGGCCCTGCCTGCTCCTCTTCCTCCTCCTCCTCCTCCGCCAGTGCTCAAAATTCTCCCGTTTCCAATTCCCAAGTCAAGTTTGGGGAGCCATCAGGTCCTGTCTGCTCCTCCTCCTTCTCCTCCTCTTCCAGTGCTCAAAATTCTCCCATTTCCAATTCCCAGGTCAAGTTTGGGGAGCCACAGGCCCTACCTCCTCCTCCTCCTCCTCCTCCGCCAGTGCTCAAAATTCTCCCGTTTCCAATTCCCAAGTCAAGTTTGGGGAGCCACCAGGCCTGGACTCGCAGGAGCTCTTTGGGTGGATCTCTGCGTTCATCAGGGAGTTCAGGAAGGCCTGTGCTGAAGTCACACCGTGAGAACACAAATTTGGTGGAGAGGTGAGGGAAGGAGGAGTCCAGGAAAAGACCTTTAATTGGGTTTTTCTTCACAAATAAGTAGCACATTGGCAGTATGTCACCTGTGCAGCAGAACAAGTTGATTTTGAGAGACATTCAGTTTATCATGTGGAATTTTTAAGTGCTGTTTAACCTGTGATATCACAGATCACTTATGAGCCTCTCAATTTTGTGATTTTGTACTTTGAGGTTCCTATATATTGAGAAAAAACCTCACTTTTGACCTTCTATAATTTCTCTTTTCAATCTTTCCCTTTGAATATTCCATCTTCTGACCCAATTTGAATTATTATTTTCAACGAGTAACTTTCTGTGTGGTGATCTAATTTCTAAATAACACTGTACACATTTTATGATGAAATGGGGGGCTGTTACCCACAGAGGAGAATATTTAAACAAATTCTTGTTTGTTTATTTTGCTATTAAAACATTGCAAGCTTAGTATGTAATGAAGAAAGGATCTGGCTGAGTGTTTTATTTTGCCCTGTCTCCCCTAGGTAGGACAATAAAATAGTGCTTTTTGTGGCAAATGTCATGTGTTTGCCATAAATGCTGTAGGAATTAATCAATATATAGGATTTGCATTGTCAGGAAGAGAAAAATGTCAGAGCAGCAAAATAAAACGGTGTCAGGAAGCATCCAAGTAATGGATACAGGAGGGAATTATCCACAGTTTTCAGAAGAGAAAATATTTCTGTTGGCTTAGTTGGCTTTTGCATGTTTTTAATTAAAATAATTATCTGGAGCTTATTGTATGGGAGGAAAAGGAGGCCTAGAAATGCAAGGACAAGATGGGTGTGTGTAACATTAAAAACAGAAAATAATTGTGAAAGGCCATTGGTAAAATCTGGCACTTTCTCCCCCAGCTTTGCAAACAGCGTGGGTTGAGAGAAAGTGAATAACCTGATTTATTTTGGGTATTTCTGCCTGGTGTTCTGGCTTTGAGGGAGACACTGAACACCCTCCCTGGTGTGAGCACTAAGAGGAGCTGGGATTAACCCCTCTGAAAGGCTTGGATGCACTCACACCTCGGAATTCCATCCCCACAGCCCTCTCTGAGCTGGTGGTTAACACCTCTGCACATCCAGCATCGCCTTCGCTGCTCCGGGTGGGACCTGGGACATCCAGGAGTTCAGGGAAGGGGCCAGGACAGAGCCTGGCTGCTGCAGCACCGAGAGTCTCAGTGCTGGGTCAGCCAAAAACAACCACCAGCAGTGCAGAAGCACTTGGATCTGTCTGGAAAGGGTGGGTAGGGCATTATTTTCATGTCCAAATGTGTCATTGTGGCTTCCCAGCAGCCTTCTGGAGCAGCTCACCACGTGCAGTCATTTCTCAGAGGCAAAAGGAATAAAACAGAAGCAAAATGAGCACCTCTGAGATTTATTTTACATAAAACTATTTGCAGAAGCGATTCCAGTATTTAATTTTACACACAAAAATGCTGGCTGCATTCCCCTCAATCAGCATCAGAGCAGTGATAGCTGCAGGATCTACAGATTCCACCCCTCCTCTCTGCCTGAAAGAGGAAAATTCAGTTCCTCGTGGATTCCTTGCACCCCTGACCCGCAGTGCCCTGTGCAGGTCCCTGCCCTGTGAACCCCACTGAGGTGTGATTACAGCTCCAGCACCTGAACTCTCAGATAATCCCAAATCCCAGGGCCACTCCCAGGGCACTGGGATCCCTGCATCCCTGAACAGCACTCGTGATGCTCATGATCAGTTTTCATGGTTTTTGAGCTCCAAAGTCCTGGAAAGTCTCTTTTAACTAAAGTTTTTTTCCTTTTTTCCCCCCCTTCATTACTTTTTCCCCCCAAATCTTTCTTCCCTATTATTCCATCCAACAGCTTGTACTTGTTTTATAGCCCAGCTGGCACGGCCTCTTCCAACTAAAAATATATCCTGTCCAGGGGTCGATAGCTGGGCCTTTGTGGGAGCATCCTGGAGCATTAATTAAAAAAATTAATGCCCAAGCACCTTCTTGGCATGAAGTTCTATCCCTTCAGAGAGCATGAAGCTTTCCCGTGGAGTGGGAGATGTTTTCATTTTCCCAAATAAGCTGTTCCTTCAGTGCCTGGCAGCTCGAGACATCCTGATTTATTCATAAAAATAAATAGATCTTGTTCCCCACCTCGTTCTTTGTTTCTTAATTTATTTAGCATAAGGCTGGGGTCTTTCAAGTCTGTTAAATTGTATTACTGTGTTTTAGTGGTATAGAGAATAATGGTTTTTACACCTCAATATTTATTTGGGATTATATAGACGAGCTCTGAGTCTCCCTGTGGTTCATGTCCCTGGACTCCTTCCTTAGCAGGTGATGGTTTTATTCTGCAAAAGTCAGGAAAATGTTGGGTGATGCTTCTCTTTGTGGAAAATATTAATATTAGGAGAACCTGACCCGCAAGAACTGCAGCATTTTTACATCTGGGTTATTTTTTCCCCACAGAGCTGATTTTTGGCACGTTCTGGAATACGAAAGCTTAGTGAGGGTGCTGCAGAAAGTCCTGGTCAGTGAAATGAGTGTCAATATTCAGCTGTGTGGGGCAAGGCTCGGGGTCAGGTCTGTGCTGATTCTCCTCTGCTGACAGCTCAGCTGGGCCAGAACCACTGGCTCCAGGAGGAGATTTCTTTCCATGGTTTGTTTCCTCAAAATGCACAGTCATGAGTTTTTGGGCAGGAGCAGCAGGGGCAGGGAGGATAATTCCTGTATCTCCTGGACAATAATGGCCTTCAGCAGAGCCATGGCCCAGAACAGCCCCACACTCCCAGCTTGGGGCTCCCAGAAGAAATCCCTGACTTTATCCCGTGTCTCAGAGTGTTGCATCTGCCCCAGGAAATGCTGGAAGAAATGGAGCTCGCTCAGGCACGGGTCACTGAAGGGATTTGAGCTCCCACAGGGGCACCACTCACAAGGGCTTTTCAAGAATTCACAGGTTCAAATACAAATATCTTTCCCCAGGGGCAGGATTTTCCCAGGGTTTCCTCAAACCAGTAATGCAAAGAGCAGAGATTATCCAGCACTAGGCTCGGTGGAAAAAAAATTTAACTTCCAAAAATGAACAATTATATCCCAGGGCAGCTGAAATTTGCTTTCCAGTTTTCCTCTTATTTTCCCCCTTTCCTATTCGAACTGCAGGCACCAGGCAGAGTGCTCCTGCTAATTTGTATAAACGAGCAGTAAAAATAAAACTCGTGGTCACTTGGAAGGCGTTCTATGCAGAAAAGCTTTGGTGCCACTTTTGGGTGCTGGTTTCTGGGTTGAATTAATGCCTTTCAAATCCAAAGAGCCGTTTTAAGGGAAGGGGAGATGGTGTTGGATAAAGAGAATAAAAGTGGGGTTTCTGAAGGGGCGCCTGTTGGGTGCTCACTGTACAGCTAAAGCCTGAAAGTGTTAGAAAATACCTCTGTGCTCAAGAAGCTGCTGCTAATGATGGCTCAGAAAAGCCACAAACAAGTTTTAAACGGCTTCTCTTAGAGAGGAACGTGTGGAAAACTTCAGGCCTGGGGTGAAGAGCTGGGGTGGCTCAAAGAGCTCCTGGGCAGATCCTTCCCTGCCTTCCCAGAGGTTGGGATGTGGAGATCCACAGGAAGAAGAGCCCAGGCCCTGGGTGAACGGCTCAGCCAGGCTGCCAGAACGCCCAGCTGCTGAGTTTCCCCCCAAATTCAGTGTAAACGTTCATTTTTCACTGTTCAGAATGCACTGAAGGCTGAAGCAGCTGCTTTATTCCCAGAGTCACAAAGAACAGGAGAGCCTTGAAAGCTCCAACTCATTCTCATGCAGGTGTGAACACTTTGTGAAAATAAGATTTTCTTTAGCACCAACTCGAATCCTTCACTTCACAGCACGGTGTGATGTGTCTGAGCAGCCCAGTGGCTTTTTGGGTGTACACTGAAATGATTGCAGGCATTGCTAATTGAGCTTTAAGCCTTCCCACTTGCTGCCTGTTTACCCAGGGATGAGTTTTGCCCGCTGGGAATATTTTATACAGCAGCAGTCAGCAGTAATTAAACAAGTCAAAGCCACAAAGTAGCTAAATATTGCTTTAAGCTCATTTGACAAATCAGACATTTGAAACAAAAGGTCTCAGATGCAGATCTGAAGTCCCTGGATGCAATTCAAAAGTGCTGCGATGTGTTTAGAAACATAAATCACTGACACTTTTGCACAGGGGTAAATAACTGATGATCCCTGCTGTGGTGATCTCATTTGCTCATCAGCACTGACCTAAAAAAACCCCCAAACCCCAAAGGTTGCTGTCCATAAAGATCAAGCAGTGATGAGCAGATTTACACCAAAATTCTGCTTGTAGCTCCTAGAAATTTTCCTGAACAAGCTCCGTAGGACTTGGCCTGGAATGGTGCAATTATAAATAGAAATTTGCTGGACTCCATTCCAATCCAGGAACTTTTCTCAGTCAGTAAATAACTCCCTGATAACGTCCCAGGCTGCTGTCATTAATGCTCACACTGAGGCTTCTTCCTTGGAGTGCTGCCATCTGAAACAATCTGATCTCTCACTTTGCTGTCAGGAATTAAGCTGATTAGGAAAATGAACCTCCTTCCAAACCCTTTAGATTATGGATTTACTGGACTTGCCCTGCTCTCCCAGCCCCGGCTGCAGTGGATGAAGCAGCTCTCCAGTTCCTCGGCCCAAAATGCACAAAAATCAGTGTTTTAGTTGTGTAAACCCTTTCTGGCCAATCGTCTCTCCCTTTCTGAAGCAGGAGAGCTGTGCTGACTCCCTCCCCAAAGGGCTGCAATTAGTGCAAGAAATAACTTCTGTGTTAAAGCTTTTTTTGTCTGGATCCTTTGAGACTCAGATCTGCTTATTAACATTGATCTTGAACTCATCCTGAGGGAGAGCTTTGAGACAAAGCTCAGTGCAGCAGAGAAGTTTTGTTGTCTGCTGAAAGTGTCTCCAACTGAAAATTCCAAGGACTGGGGTTGGTGCAGACTGGGAATCAGACACTGCAGGGTAGGAAGTGACCTTTGGAATGTGGATCTTACAGAAGGACACCCTTGCCAGGCAGTTTGCCCTCACAGATTGTTGAATGCAGATCTTCACAAGTATTTTCTGGGTGGGTGGTTTTGACATTTTCCTTTCGGTTTTCTTCCTTTGTTTTGGAGAACCCATGAATTCATTCAGCTTTGCTCATTTAGGCCTCTCCAGGTGGAGTTTTCCTGGGCTTGTTGCACCCTTTGCCTCCACACGAGCCCCTGCAAGCAGCTGCAAAAAAGGTTCAAAAAACTGTTGGAGGAGCAGAAAAACTGTGACTTCCAAAAACCACTCGTTTTTGGGAGCCAAATACTGGGGAGAAGAAGTAAAAAAGTGTCATGGCACGTTCCTGCACCAATTGCCAAGGGTTTGGAAGGCTGTGCCCAGCTCCAGACATTTGCTCTTATGATATTTATTCTGAAATAGGAGGAGAAAACCCCACCTGCTTCCAGGTGCCCTGCTGTGATTTTCCTGTCTCCCAGCAGGGTGGGAACGTGGCAGGAGCAGCTGCTGTGACCCGGGCAGGGAGGCTGGAAACCAATCCCAGCAGCAAAGGGGTGCCTTGGAAGGCAGGGAGTGAAAACCCAAACCTCCAACAGATAAAAAACCAAACTCTTCAACGTATAAAAACCAAACCCTTCAACAGATAAAAAACCAAACTCTTCAATGTATAAAACCCAAACCTCCAACAGATAAAAAACCAAACTCTTCAACAAATAAAAATCAAACCCTCCAACAGATGAAAATGAACAGAAAAACGTGGAAAAAACAGAGGAGTTCTTTCCTAGACATGAACTGAAATAAAGTAGTAAACCAAGAATTAAATTTTGCTTTATAACAAGTTTTATACACGAATACCTGCTTTAAAAGCAGTTAAAGTGTGTACTTGATTTTATGGTCTTAATCCGCCCAACTCCTGTTTTTACAGGAGTGTTAAACACATAAATATTTCCTGGAAGTATTTTGAATAAATGCAAGAAATATCGAGCTATTTGTGGGTAGTTTAGTGAAGATTAATGATGGCATTTGCTGGCCTGGTGATGCTGCAAACAGCTGACTCCTGCCCGGGCTCTGGGAAGGAGCAAAAAGATCCTCCAGGGTCACATTTGGCTCTCACGTTCACACTGATGTCAGCCCAAAGTCTGTTGGGCTCCAAGGAACAGAAAAACTGGAATATTCCCAGACATCCATCAAGGAGTCCCTGCTGCTGGGAGGACTGGCAGCATCTGCCTGGGAGCATCTCAAACCCCAAATTTCAGCGGGTGCTCGGCTGTGGCAGCACCAGAAATGCTGAATAAAGACCTGGGACACCAGAGCTGTCAGCAGAGCTGAGCAGTGCTGCCTTCACAGGCTGCATGCTGCTGACTCATCTTCCTCATCACCTCTGAAATTCACGGGGAGTTTTGAAATTCTGCTTCCTGGGGAGACCATCAAAACACAGATTTATCGTAGCAGAGTGTCAGGGAAACTAAAGCAGCCCAACAAACACAGGCAGAGAATTGTTTTTCCTCGTTTTCTCTGTTCTGCTGCTGCAGGAAGTTTAAAAAATACTTGAAGATGGGATGGGCTGAGGAGAGGCACATGAAAATAGGCAAACTACCGGAAAAGCTTACTTAAAAAACCGAGGAAAATTGGATTTTGGATTAAAATAAAGCAAGGAAAATCTAGGCTTGAGTCTTCATCAGTGTGAATTAAAGACCAAAACCTTCTATTCACTGAAGTCACGTGTACAGCTGCAAATTTTGTTATATTCCTGTAGGATCGCTTCACATTTTATGCTTATTTAAACAAAGTGAAATTTACTTCATAAAACATTTACAGCCTGTTCTTAAGAACCACCAGGCTCATTAGCCAGGTGAATTTGTCTTGGGTTTGGCCAACAAACTGTTTGAGCAGCAGAGAAGCACGGGCCAGCTGCCCGGGAGCCAGCAGCCAGATGGAGATGCCAGCTCAGGAATTGCAATCCCAGCCTGAAAGGATGACAGGACCCAGGGAAAAGCCTGAGCACGGGGCTCTGTGAGCACAGGTTGGGATTGCCATCCGTATTTGGGGCTGGAATCCCCCCCGGGTCCCACATCTCCTGGTTTGGGTGGGCTCGGCACCACGCGGGGCCGGGGGAGATCCTGGAGGGGCTGGGGGTGCTCAGCTCCCTGCAAAAACCTCTCCAGGCTCAGCAAAGAGAAAGCTCAGCCTGACAGAAGGGAAATATAATTAGGCTGGAGAAGAAAGGCAAGGAGAGGAAGGAGGGCTCTGTCACAGAGGGGTTGGAAGAATTCCAAAGGACTCCAGACGCGAGCACGGAGCTCAAAAGCATGAGGGGAAGTCTGAGGCAGATTATTCCTCTCTTTTGTAAGGCAAATGGCTAATTACACCGAGCAGGATGTTCTGTTTCCAAAGAGATTTGGAAGGTATCATGCAATATTGATACAGAAATTGTGTTTAATGCGGGTTTACAAGGTGAGAGGTAAAAGGAAATGTAAATGCAAACATGGTGCTTTATCCTGATTCTCCCTGAGGCTCTTCCCTCTGTCAGAAAGCTGCCCCAGTGCTGGGAGTCTCCTGTGAAACAGCAAAATTCTTCCAGCTGGAGACAGTTTTAGGCTCCCACAGTGTGTGTCCAGAAAAAGATGCTGTGAGCTTACTCTCACTGAATTCCCATTGTTGTGTACTGTTGCTATTTATTTTACTCATTTTTCTTTCAAAGGAAGAAAAACCAAGTCCCTGTTAGAGGGAGCGGGATCAATACTGAGAAATTCTTTGTCAGATGAAATAAGAACAATCATTAACCTTGTTGCTTAGGGATTAAATGCCAATTCCCCTTTTCAGCTCACCTCTCCCACAGCATCCCCTGCAAACTTCCCTCGTTCTGCTCAGCAATTAAAGCCCAGCTCAGCCACCCAAACACAGATTGTTACAAATAACCTCGGGGCTCTCTTCCTGCTGCTCGGTGAGGAGAAAGGAGGAGGCGTTTCCTGATATGGATCAGGGATTTTGGTGATAGGGACTCTCCAGGCTGCTTCCTTAGGTGGGTTTGGGGATTATGGATATTGTCTGTAGCCCTGATGTCTCTTGGAGCAGCACGTGGAGAACGTTCATGGCCATGCCCCAGCTCTGCTCTGGTCCGGGTGTGGGGTCCCCTGGCCAAATCCCAGCCCAGACAAAGTCATCCAGCTCTGTGATCCCAGCTCAGGAAGGACCTGGAGCTGCTGGAGGGAGTTCAGAGGAGACCAGGATGAGCAGAGGGATGGAGCAGCTCTGCTGGGAGGAAATGCTGGGATTGTTCACCTGGAGAAGAGAAGCTCTGGGGTGAGCTCAGGGTGGCCTTGCAGGGCCTGAAGGAGCTGCTGGAAAGATGGAGAGAGAATTTGGACAAGGGATGGAGGGACAGGACAAGGGAGAATGGATTCACACGGACAGAGGGTGGGTTTAGATGGGATATTAGGAAGAATATCTATAGAGACAGTCGATGTCATTGTCCACAATGAAAGGAAACCAAAACCAAGTTTCTATAATTATTGTTAAGATTTTAATCTCTGACAAACAACAGATCTCTCAAAATGGTCAGCAGATTCAAGTTCCAGTTGAAATTTATGTGGATGTGTAATTCTATTTGCTGTTACTGAGCAGTGTTCAAAGGCCACTCAGCAGCTTTAGGGACAGAAGAGATTTGAAGCAGGAGATGTTGAAATAGTGTGGAACTATTTATACATCTGTATTTATTTACAAAACATTTTCCCCACAGCTTTGTTTCGCTGGAGTCCTCAAACTGGTGGCTCCTGTGCACAGGAGTGAACCTTTTAATCTGGAGATCAAATTTCTACAGGAGGTACAAAGCTGTGCTCGAGTATTTGTTTGATTTCTTGTTTCCTTTCCTCTCAGTGAGTGGGGCCTCAGCTGCCCCCTTCCAAACATCTTTGTTGTGTCACCAAGCAAGAGGGTATTGATGCATTCCCAGAAAACAGAAATATTTTTGCCTCTTGCCTGATCAAATCCTTAAAATTTGAATCTGGCCTTCTGAATTTTAGGGAGTTTGATGCTCGCTGAGAAGAATTTTGGCTGCTTTACGGCTTCTCAAAGACTTTGCTGTGTTCTGCAGAATTAGTGCTTCACCCTCAGCTCTCCACATCGGCTGAAAACCAGTCCCAGCTCACACCTGCCCATGGAAAGCTTTGCTGTTCAGCAGAGAGAGGATTTTGGTGCTTTTTATTCCTTCTCTGAGTTTCCTACTGCTTCTTTAATTTCTTCTGTCTGCACCCAGAGATGCCTTGGGCAAGCAGGGAGTGAAGGCTGCTGGTGGTTAAGGGTTGGCCAAGGACAAATTTGTAGCAAAGCTGTTACAGGCACAAAAAATTTGCTGTACTGAAAGGCATCTATCTAGAAATCATTTGTCAGTTTCTTATAAACCACTGTCTCTTTTCTGGTTTGGATAGAAACCTGTGTGGCCAATTCTGCTTGTGGGAGCGCCGTGCCACTTTGCCAGTCCCTGAAGTGAGTTTAGGTTTCACCAGGAGATTATTTCAGATGGGGCCTGGTGATGCAGCAAAGATCTTGTCTAGAAGCCACCAGCAGCACCAAAGCACTCATGTTTTTAATAATCTCGAATTTCATGGGAGAACTGCGCTAAGGTACCTGCTCAGTCTCCGAATCCTTCCAGCACACATCCCAAAAATGAGCTAATCACAGGCAGAGGTGTTAAATCACACTGTAAGCGTGTGGCAGCACCGTGCGGTGGCACCTGGCCCCGTTAATCCTCGAAGAGCAGACAGGAAAGTCCTGCCGGTGATCTCGGGGTGTGTTTTGAGGAGATCTGCTCCCTGCTGCGTGCTCGGGGTCGGGGTGTCCTGCCGCAGCCCCAGCCCCAGCTGCAAACCCCTGCGCAGCAGCTCCGAGCCCGGGCACATTCCCGCAGGGTCGGTGCTGCCTTTCAGGGCGGCTGCAGCGCTGCCCCATCCTCCTCCTCCTCCTCCCGAGAACCGGGGATGTTGCGGTGCCCTGGCGCTCTCCCCCGGGCTGCGCAGCCCCCTCGGAAGCTGCCTGCGAGGACGGGAGTGTGTGCGAGCAGGGCGCAGTCCCGAGGGGAGGCTCTCTGGGGATGGAAGCCGGAGCGTGCCGCGCTAGGTGAGAACCGGGCAGGTTTGTTCTGACACAGCTGCTGCCGAGGGGGGGATTTGGGGAGGGGAGAGCGGGGGAAGGCAGAGAGAGAGAGAGAGGGAGAGAAGTGGAGTGTGCAGCACGCTGCCGGCGCTATCAGAGGCAGGATCTGGCAGCTCCGGGGAAGGTGCCACCTCTCCGCTCCGCCGCTCCGAGCATCCCGGATCTCCAGCTCGAACCGCCAGCAGCGGCGATCATGGCAGCACCAAGTGGGTTTATTTCTTCGCCACCTCCCGTTTCTCTCTCTCAGCAATAATTCACCTGAGGGCTTTATTTTTTTCCCCCGCCTCCCTTTCTCACGCTCTTTTTTTGATGTGGAGAGAGGGGAGGAAAGGGCGTTCTGGACAGCGCCTATTTCGCTCGGCAGCTTTTCGCGGCGTGTTTTAAAGAGCTCGCCAAAGGACCCGCGGAGAGAGAGAGAGAGAGAAAGAAAGAAAGAGAAGAGGAAAAAAAAAAGCAGCACACGGCCCAAAGCG
>VYXC01006788.1:100499-129950 GCA_013397175.1 Platysteira castanea | reverse complement strand
AAGCGGTGGCGGCGGGAGGAGGAGGCGAGCAGAGCAGAGCCGGCGAGCGGAGCCGGCGGAGCGCGGTGCGGGCGCGGAGCTCCCGCGGTGGCCGGAGCGGGGCGCGGGGCGGCCGCGGGTGCGGACCATGGGCTGGCGGCTGCTGCTGCTGGCCTTGGCGCTGGGCGGCCGCGCCGCCACCGCGCAGAACGACACCGAGCCCATCGTGCTGGAGGGCAAGTGCCTGGTGGTCTGCGACTCCAACCCGGCCCCCGACGCCAAGGGCGCGTCCTCCTCGCCGCTGGGCATCTCCGTGCGGGCGGCCAACTCCAAGGTGGCCTTCTCGGCCGTGCGGAGCACCAACCACGAGCCCTCCGAGATGAGCAACAAGACGCGCATCATCTACTTCGACCAGGTGAGGCACCGCGGGGCCGCCGCGCATCCCCCGCGCGTCAACAGGTGCCGCTTCGCCCCTTCCCGGATCCCGGCTACAACTTGGGAATCCGCGCCGAGGCGGAGGGGCAGGGCAGGGGGAGCGGAGGCTGGAGGCTGCAGAGGAAGGCAGAGTGTCCCCCGGGAGCGGGGCCGGCCCCTCCGCACCTGCGGCCCCGGGGAGAAGCGGGCACCGAGCCCGGAGGTGCCGGGCTGGCAGCGCTCGGTGGCACCGGTGGGGTGGCATCGCCTGGGGACAGGGGGATCTCGGGTGCAGCCTGTGTAGGGTTTAGTGGGTTTGTGCAGCTTTTGAGAGGGGAAGAAGAGAGAATTTTTAGAGGAAATCCTTTAGCTTTCCCAGCACAGTCCGAGGTTCACAGCCCGGCTTTGCTCAGCCCAGCACCAATATTAACGTGCAGATACCAACACAGGTTTTAATCGCAGCTCCTGTCCTGCGGCGAGCCCAAAGGCATCGAGACTGATGGTTCTTCTCGTTCCTACACCCTGCTGTAGTGAGCAGTTAAATTGTGACAGCTGGAGCCGGATATGCCCCACAGCTTAGTGCCGGCGCTGAAAATGACCCTAAAACTCCATGGACAGTCCCAGAGCCTTCCGAGGGCTGTGCCTGGCACAAAAGAGCCTGGAAATAGCAATGAAAAATAAAGCACAACTAAGTGGAAAGAAAGCAAAACGCAGTCATTACAGAGGATAAGTGGCATGTGGGGGATGCACTCATTTCACGTGTTCCACTCTGTCACTTGTCTCTGTTTAATTAAACCCAAATTATTATTAGTGCTTGTAAGAACAACTGAAGCCAGTTTTTGCTGGGATGTGCCAGATGTTCCAGTAACTCAGCCTGGCTGGGAACTGGGATTCACTGGTGTTGTTCACGTCCTTGCTCACAGTTGGTGTTTGGGAAGGCAGAGTTGCCTTGGTCATTGTTTTTCAGCCAAAAGCTGTGTGCCACTCCCAGAACTGGGGTTTTGATGTCATTTTGGGGGAATGATGAACAAAAATGCCTTTTTAAAAAACGTGTATGGAAGAAAGGACTTGAAGGTATGGTACAGTAGCAAAGTAAGAAATAACTCCCACCTTAGTTTATTTGTAGTAAACTTGTCCTACAAATACAACTAAATACCCATTTTATGAGTTATTGCAAAGTAATTGAGAGAAAATGAATAAACCAGTTTAGATGTAGATTAAAATTTTTCCATGGGTGAATGGTTTCTAAAGGTAACAATCTGTATTTTTATTTAGCACTCACTACCTGTACTAATCCCCATGCTGTATTTTTCTGTTTGTAGATCCTAGTAAATGTGGGCAATTTTTTCACACTGGAGTCTGTCTTTGTAGCACCAAGGAAAGGANGGCTCCTGGTACCTGGCCATGCCCTCAGTGTGCTGAGGACCAAGGTTGGCTAAATCCCTACAGGAATGTCTTCTAGGGAACCTTTACAGCAATTTAAACCTTATAACATATCAAAGTTGTGTCATATATTAGAAAAAAGGGGTCATTCTGAACTTTCTTCTGTAGCTTCATAGCAACAGAGCTGCCAAATTAAACACAAGAGGGAAAAGCCTCTAAGTTCCTGAACATCCCGTGGCTGAGCCAGCAGCAAATTCCTCGAAGCAATTCCTTAATCCTCCTGCCAGCTCACGCAGTTGCTGTGACACCTCCTGGCTTCCCAGGGCTGGAGAATCATCCGTGGCTTCCCCCGTTCCCACCCACGAGGCCGCCAGGTTCACTGAGGGGTCTGGAGCTTTTCCCTGCCCTCTCCTGCTCCTGGGTGTGGTTTGCAGCCTGGGGGCTGTGCTGAGATGGATTTCTGCAGGAGCACTGCTCAGACATTTCTCTGCCTCTGGGCTGCTGGTGAAGCTCCTGGGCAAAGTGGGAATGGTGGAGGTGGGAGGGAGCTGGTGCAAGCCCCGATCCCATCTCTGGTGAAATTCCCCTTCAGTTTGATGTGTAAAATCCTAGTTCCTAAATCAGGTCAATGACAAAGCCTTAAATGAAACATTGGCCTCATGGTAATCTCTATAATGAGCTTATGAGCTGTTTAATGTGCTCAAAATGTGTTCTTTCCACTCTCTGGAATGCTGAAGGTTAAATAACTCCGTCAGCCACTTCAGTGGATTTCAAATGCACACTGCCAAGAAAGGTGCCAAGCTCTGGGTTCTGGAAGTCCAGCTCAGACTTTGGTGATTCACAAAGCAGGAGCTCAGACCTGGGAGTTTGGCTGGCAGGGAATGTTCCAACCTGTGCACGGCCTGAAATCTTTAATGGATAACAGGTTCTGAAGGGATGGATGGGTTTGTTTGGCTCTGTTCTGGAACAATGTGAGACCACCCTGTGCAATCCTGGGATGTGTCTTCTGATTAAATTCCTGTAAGATGACGTGAGGGGAACCTGATGGAACAGAAAGAGTGAGATAAACCCAAGCCCAGCACTGAGTAAAGCCCTGATGCCCTTTTTTTGTGTGGTGAAGGGGGAGGAGAACCAGAAACCACTGCAGTGGATCAAACTGGTTTGAGTCTTGGCCACATCCAGACTGAAACCCCAATAAATCACCCTCAGGCTTCCCCCACGAGTGCTGTTCCTCTGCCCCCACAACATCTGTCAGTGCCATTAAATATCATTAAACTGCAGCGGGTTCCCTGGAGACCCCTGATGGAGTGGATTCCCAGACAGGTGAATCCCAAATAAACACCAGACCCTGCTGCCCTGACTTCTGCTGAGCACAAATTTATTCTGTGGTGGTTCCCATTAGAATTAGTGGGAGCATATGCAAGGCCAGCACAGTGGATGTGGTTAAACATCCCATAATTCACCCCCTGTGACTGCATTAGAGCTGCTTGGAAAGGGAAAACAGAGCAAAGCTGAGTTTGCCATGGGAGGAATGAAAAATGCCTGGATCTGCCCGTTCCCCCGGGCCCTGCCCATCTTTATTTGGAGAGCAGAGGCTGTGCTGGCTTGCAGAAGGGTTTTATAGAAAAAATGGAGCCAGTTTATAAAGCTAAAAATTAGTTCTAAACTTCAGAACTAAGCTGCCATCAGTACTGAGAGGGACACACGTTTTGTTCCCAGCCAAGTGTAAGCTCCCAGCCCTCTGCCACCTCATTGGGTGCCCAAACTTCTTAAAAATGCCTCTTTTTTTTTGCTCCTTTGTGGCTAAATAACCCCTGAGATAACAAAGTGGTACAAACTGAGGTGATGCCTCGTTCAGCTGCAGGTCCAGCTCAGGAACATCCATGTGCCTGTGCCAAATAAATGTCATTATTAGTTTAAAACAACCCCAAAAGCACTGAAGATCATGCCCTTGCACTGTGGTTGATATTCAGGGGTGGTTCTTGACGTTTTGCTGTTAACTAGAGCTTTGCAGGGCTTCTCTTGCAGGTGAATTTGATGCTGAACGGGAAGCCAGTGATCTCTGCTTTCGCTGGGGACAAGGACGTCACCCGTGAGGCTGCCACCAACGGGGTCCTGCTCTACCTGGACAAGGAGGACAAGGTTTACCTGAAACTGGAGAAGGGGAACCTGGTGGGTGGATGGCAGTATTCCACGTTCTCTGGTTTCCTGGTCTTTCCCCTGTAAAGTCGATTTTCCTGTGGCATCCATCCGGGTGTGGGCTCATCCTCGCCTCCGTTACACGAAGATCATTTTGTCATCATGGGAGTGATGGGTCTTGATTGCTTTCTCATGGGTGGTTTTGGATTCTCTCCGTGGGTTTTGGCCCCATCTGAGCTACTCAGAAGCTCCACAGAATTTTGTGTGTTCAAATACAATATCCTTGGACTGAGACTAAAGCAGACAGTAAATATCAATGCTTAAGGTTACAGTCTAAAGCTGCCTGCGAGATTTATTCCCATTTCATTTCCTGGACTCACCGGATTCGTGGAAGAAGTGGATTTTCTTTAACTGTGAAAAGACTGGCACCAAGTCTTTCATGCAGGAGAGTTTGAGTTCAGACTCCAATCAAGAGTTAGGGTGTTGCTGCCAAAGAACTGTGCATTGATAAATTGGTCTCACGTGTTTCTGTCCCTGGGACTGGACTGCCATGATCTGTTCCATTGTCTTAGAAAGGTAATTCCTATTGCTAAGTGGTCCCCTCGAGTTCTCCTCGTGTTGTGTGTTGGATGGTTCGCCCAAATATTTAAGCTCAGTCCCAATCAAGCCCAGCCTCCATAAACCTGAGGGGTTGTGGGTGTGTTTTGGTTGGGTATGGAAGGGGCTCCTCTTTTCCACGTGCTGGTTCCTACAAGGAAGAGCAGATTGGAACCATTCAGGCAAAACTTGCCAGGGTTAAAGGTGATCATTCAGGCAGAACTTGGCAAAAACAGCTTTGCCCTGCAGGACACCTCACATGTGTTCTTCAGTTTTAATTAACGTGATTGATAATTACTGCTTTATTCAGCTCCTGACGGATTCCTTCCTTAGACACAACCACTTTGTCAGCTGGAGATGAGGTCCCCCTGTTTGTATTTCTGTGTATTTTCCAATCTTTCTGTTGTGTTAAAAGTCTTTTCTGGTTTTGCCTTAACTCCACAGCTGTATAAAATTTTAGATCATTTGTTTAACAAAGATGAAATCCAAATAACTGGTCCCTAACTCACTACAAAAGCTTCCAAGCTTTTCTCACAGGTCATGTGAACTCGTAAACTTATTTATTATCTCATTGTTACATAATAAAGATTAATATATGTCGGCTGAATTTTTGACCTTTGGATTTTGGAAGTCACTTCATACTATTTTTTTATTGGATAGAATTGTTATATGCAAACTGGAAGCTTTTGGGGTTCACAGAAACTGCCCTGGGAGGCAGGAGAGCTGCCACGGGTCAGTCTGGCAGAACCCTGGAGGGAATCAGAGGGATCTAGAAATAACCTATGCATTTTCTTTAAAAATAAAGTTTAGGCAGCAATCCTGGCCTCGCTGGAGTTGGTGTTGAGAATCACATGGATTCCAAAGGATTTCGGGTGAAACCTGTGCTTCAGGTCCTGCCACCAGCATCAAACCCCAGTGCCAGCAGATTGAATATTAAATAAAATGATTTTCACAGGGGCTGCTAATGAAACCTTCATCCCTCGTGCCCCAAACACTCTGAGTTGATGGATCTTTGTGCCTTGCATATCGTGAAGGATGTGGTTCTAAATTAAAAATTTCTGTGTACTTGAAAATGTCGGTGGGTGGGAGCATCTGCAGCAACCTGGGAGCTTCCCCAAACACCAGTTTGGGCTGGGATTTGCTGCTTTTGGGATCTGGTTCCAATTCCTTCCCTTGCTGGCCAAGTGCAGTGGGTCCTGTTGATATTTCACTGATTTAAAATCTAATTCGTGGCTGGTTGGTGCTCCCTGTAAAAACACTGGGGAGTCAGTGTCACAGCTTCGTGCTCAAATTCCTGATTGCCCAGCACCCACACAGGATTTTTTGGGTGGTTTCAGGAGGATTGGTGGGAACTTTGCACTCCTGTAAGTCAGAGGAGGAGGTGATTTCTTAGACACAACTTTATTTCTGTACTGACCACTGCAGTTGGGGAAGAAGTGGAAGGACCTGGCAAGAAGGGGAATGGTTCACATTGCTGAAAACCAGGAAAAGGTTATGATGACCAATCAAAATGTGTCACTGCTGTACCCCCAAAACGTGTGTATATAAATATATGTATATCCCAAACCCCTGGAACTGCAGATCATAGTTTGCATGATGTTATAAAGAGGTCACTTGTCCTGAGAGTTTATTTCAGGCATTGGTATTTTGTACAAAACTGGTAAAATCTGCAACCTCACCTTGCCCATGGATATCTCTGTAATGTCCAAGAGGTGCTGCTACTGAGACAGAACAACGGCATTAAAGGTGTCAGTATAATTTCAGAGTGATGAATGTATCCCACTTCTTTAATTTGTAGATGAATGATCTTTAAAGGCTGCCTTTAGCACCCTGCAATAATCCTGAGCTGTTTCCTCATGGCCTTGATTGCCCCTCAGCACAACATTTCTGATTGCTTCAGTCCTCAATGCTTATTGCAGCTCAGGCTGGCGAGGCTGGGAGGTTTCAATGGAGGAGACACTTTCTGATGGAAAATCCTTCTGAAATCTGCTGAAAAGCCTGCACAATTAATTACCAACTAATTGTTCTGCTGGTTAAAGCAAAGGTTTAAGTGGAGTTGCTGTCGTCACACGGGGCTGGGCGCTCGGAGGTGGCCTCTGGGGACAGGCAGCTCACATTTAAACACTGAAATAAGAACAAACTCTGGGGTTTAGGCACAACTCGAGCTGCCAGATCCTGCCCTCATTTTGGCTGTGCTGTCCCACCCCAGCTGTGCCAGCAGGAGAGGGGGTGAGCCAGGCTGGATGGGGCCAGGGCTGGAAAATGAAATTCCTTTTCCTTCTGCTTTCCCACCTCCTGCCACAGCATTTTCCTGTTGAGGAGCAACAGCTCAGGGGAAGCTTCACTTTTTAAAGGCTGTTTAAGATTAGAGGTTTGATTTTTTTCAAGAACTTAAACCCTGCCTTGAGCTGCACTGTAAATGTTGGAGGCGACTTTCTGATCCTCTCAGTTCCAGCAGACTCCTTGATTTTGGGGAGGGCAGAATTCCTCCCCTGCTGCACAATGTGAGGCTCCATACCCACATCCTTTACCCACTTTGCAGGGAACTTTGTGGCTGACAAAGAAAACCTTTTAGCCACGTGTGGTGAGGACAAAAGAAAGACCTTCCTCTCTAAAAATAACAGATTTATTGTTATTATCAGTGATTTCTTTATGAAGGAGATCAGTATTTTTACTTTTTATCTGGTTTATTTATATTTTACCCATATTTTATCATGGGAAACCCCGCTCCAATTTCATTTCTTCCACTCCTCAGTGATGTAAATGCTGCTGATAGGGCCAGGTCTCCTCACTCCCCTCTGCTCATCCAGTGGAGAAATCTGCTCTGTGTGCTGAACCCTCGGTGCTGTGAAGAATTTGGGCTGCACAAACCAAACAACTGCAGAGCCCAAAAAGATCCTGTTCAAAAGAGCCTGATGGCAGAAGGGTTTTTGGAAAAGGCACCGAGGTAGCTTTGAAATTTTCACAAAGCTCTTTTGTCTCTACATAAAAAGGAAAAACCAGCTTTGAAGCATAGAGAAGGAAAATGTATTTCCTTTTTTTAAAACAGGTTTTATACGTGATTTATGTTACATCATTCTCCAGCAGTATCTGAACATTTTAGGGGTGTTAACTCGATCCCTTTGGCCTTTTTGGGGCTGAGTAAGTGTTGCAACCTACTGAGAAAAGGGAGAGGGTTTGGGAAATGATTCCCAGGTGCCAGCACATCCCGTCCTGGTGCTCGGCCCTGGTCAGTTTGCTGGATCAATCCTTTTTCTGATACAGGACATTTTTAAAGACAAAGGATGGTTTAGGAATAAATGGAATTCTGCCGTATTTCCCTTTCCATATTATATCTAAATAACATTCCTAGAAAGGTGAATGCAGTGAAACAGTTTGAAATGCCTGAAGAATTTCACAATTAGCTGCCAACTCTTTTTTTAAGCCCCACATCTGCACACGGGGTAGTTTTACAAGCAGGTTTAAAACAGAGAAATAATGCAAGGAGCTCTAGGTCATGATCACACCAAGGAGCTGAGCCACTAACATGAAATATGGGCTGAAGAAAACAGAAAAATGTTCTCCTCCTTTATGTTCTCCTCCTTTTCTAAGGGGTTCTGAGCTGGCAACACCTTTTACCTCGGCAATTCCTGATTGTTGCACTTCATATTCATAGAGGCAACCACAGATATTTAATATAACTATTGAAATATTGGTAAACGTGGCTCAGTCCAGCAGTTGTTGGTACAAATGAACCAACTCAGCTCAGTTACCCGACACGGTGAAATTTGGACAATTTTTGGACAATCTTTTTTCTTTATTTTTATTACTAAATCTCCCTGAAGAGAGACACTGGAGAGACCTTCAACAGCAGGAAAATGGAAAAAATTCCAGGGAGCAGCTGCAGGAATCAGAGCCCAGGAGGAGCTCTCAGTGCAACCCAGATCCACGGCCAGGACAGGAGACAACCCCAGGTGCAGATCTCCCTGAGGACACCTCATCCCTCATTTCCTTGGGAGAAACGAACTCTGGCTCATTCCTAGAGAGCCAAGTCATATTTGAAGTAACATTTGAAGAAATATTTGAAGTAATATTTGAAGGAAATATTTGAAGAATGAATACCTAAAGCACGGGGATGCTGAGGAACATCAGGGCAGTGTGAGAGGAACGGATTCTGCAGCAGCATCGAGGGTTTTACTTTCTGTGGAGTGTTTAAATGGGTTTCTCCAAAAATAATAAAGGCTCCTGGAGGAGATAACTCCAAGACCATCTATCTCTGTTGCCTCGAATTCAATAGAGCTTAAGTGAGATAGTCTGGGCTTAGTCTGCTGCAGACGCTGATTTGGTGGGAGGGATTCAGCTGTCAGCTCCTTTTTGTACAGGAATTACTGCCCTGGACGAGTGGGGAAAATGCTTTTTTCAGGTCTCTGAGAGGCAGCCGAGGGTTTGCAGCTCTGATCATACACCAGTGTCAGGAACAGGAGCTGTGGTGAGTTTTTATTTGCAGGCTGCAGCCCAAATCCCTGGGTTTTTAGGAGCTGTGTTGAATATTCTGCACGTACATCTTTAACAGAATTTTCTGTGCTTGTAGGTGTCAGTCCTGGCTGAGACATGGGGGTGGCTTAAAAGAGGTTTCCAGCAATGACAGCAGCTCAAGATAACGACTGTGAGCACTCCTAAACTCTGATGGTTCGCCAGGAACTCGGCCTGAGATGAGAAATTTCACCGAGCCCCTGATCTGAGGGTTTACAGAGAGCTCAGCAGAGCAGGAAACGCAGCGAGCTCATTTTGGGGAGGAAAAAGGTGATGGCTCACAATATTTCTTTCTTTTTAGATGCAGGAAAAAAGAGCAAAGCCTGATGTGCAACAGCACCTGCACAGCTTGGAAATACACCACTCAAAAAATCACCCCAGGAGCACGTTTTGCTTAAGCAGTAAATAAATCAGGAACTCCTTAAGCACTGCAGGTCGTGCAGCTTCAGGGGCAAGCCAGGGATGCCTTTAAGCTGAGATTTTTTTCCTGTGTGGTAAATCTGAGTTTAAGGTGCTCAAAAGGGCATCGTTGGATTTTTTTCTGGAAAGCTCAGCTGAGGAATTTGCTTTTCACGACGCCCCGTAGGGTCCCCCAAAGTACCAAGTCAGCAGCATTTCCTAGCTGCAGCTGATAACATTTATTGCTAATTCTTTCAACCCTGCTTTAAAAGAAAACAAGTCTGCAACCTGCATTGCACCCACAGGAATAATCTTTCTTTTCCTCACTTGGGTAATTCAATTGTGACTTGTAAACTTGTGCAGCTGTAGCAAAAAAGAGTCTGCAGTCATCTCTAATCTGTCTCGAGGAGAGTAAAAAGTGCTTACCAGCACCGGTGTAGTAAATCCTGGCTGCTTTATTAAATAAATGTAGAATTTCACTCAGAAGCCTTAAGGAAGAAGAGTTTTAAAGTATCTGAACAATTTAGCACGTTCTGAAGCTGAATAAAGATTGATTGAATTTTGGGGTGAGATTTAAACTGATGGCAGACCAAATCCCACTGAAATTCACTTGAGGGACCTGGGTATTGTTGGTGTCTTCTGCGCGGTGAGACACAAACCAGGCTGCTGCAGAAACTCCTGAGCATCACCAGCTCTCTGCTGCTGGGAAAACAGACTCTGAGAAGATCCCAAAGCTATTTATGAGTGTAAGTCAGACCCTGAGGTGTCTTTACATAATCAGCACACAGGAAAGCAGGGCAGGATCCAGCAGACAGGGGAGTACACGTCCCGTGCTAAAACCTGCAGGGATTTCATGGGTTTGGGGTTGCTCCCTTCCACGTCTGAAGCTGTGCATCTGCTTAATTCTTTGTTGCAGCAACACAAGAGATTTTCCGGGGGTAGGTGATGCTTTTAGCAGTAATTTGACTTGCAGGCAGCCAAGCAAATTCCTCTTGCTGGGCTAAACCAGGGTTGTTGCTCGCTGCTGAGATCTCCTCCCTCCTCCAGGAGTCTCTGAGTGGGAACAGTGGGGGTGGGTTTGGGCTCCAGACCCTCAGAGACAAAATCAGGGTGAGTCACATCAATAGTCACTGACAAAGAAGAAAAATCTGCTAAAAATCTGGCTAAAATTAGCCAAGGAAGGGCTATACCAAGGTGATAAATACCAAACCCACCCCGCTCTAGCCTGGCTGGGGTTGGGGGAGCAAATGTTGCTTTGGGCCCCCCAAATCCCAGCCTCTTCCAGCTGGGAAGAGGAGCAACCCCCAGGATGGGACTGGGGGCCCTTCCCTGGCCTTTGGCTGCACTCAGGGTGGCACCAGCCCTCCCAGGGTTATCCCAGGGCAGAATTCCCTTCCCTCGAGCCCCAGAGCAGCTGAGCCCCAGCAGATTCTGTCCCTTGGTCAGCGTTGGGGAGCCCACCCTCATTTTGGGGGACTCCTCCCTTTGGGGGACTCCTCCCTTTGGGGGACTCCTCGTTTTGGGGACTCCTCCTTTATGTNTGGCTGCACTCAGGGTGGCACCAGCCCTCCCAGGGTTATCCCAGGGCAGAATTCCCTTCCCTCGAGCCCCAGAGCAGCTGAGCCCCAGCAGATTCTGTCCCTTGGTCAGCGCTGGGGAGCCCACCCTCATTTTGGGGGACTCCTCCCTTTGGGGGACTCCTCCCTTTGGGGGACTCCTCGTTTTGGGGACTCCTCCTTTTGGGGGACTCCTTGTTTTGGGGACTTCTCGTTTTGGGGACTCCTCCTTTTGGGGGACTCCTCCCTTTGGGGGACCCCTCATAGTCCCCCCAGGGCGAAGATGGGTCCCAAAACTTTTCTCTTTGTTTTGTCTTGAGGCCTTTTTTAGTCTTCAAGAAAACTGCAGTGGGATTTTGTTTCCACAGCACCTTGTCCCTCGGATGTGCCACACCTGGGGACGTTTCCTGGGATGCTCCTAAATCCCTTTGAGTGCTCTGTGTCTGTGGGGTTTAAGGACAGGGTTTGACCCTGGGGAATGTTCCTGCAGCACCAGGACCCTCCCACTGGCCTGTGGGATCTCAATAATTTTACAGCTTTTGGAAAGCTAAACTTGTTTGTCATCTCTAACAATCCCTGTATTTTTATTTCCCCAAATAACCAAGTGCAGGGGTACCAGCATGGAGCAGGTAACAAAATATACATTATCTTTTAATGCATTAAAGAAGCTTTCTCAAAATTCCTGCTGGCATCAGGACCACACCAATTCCCCTTGGCTCTCTGCCTGATGTTGTCTACACAGAGTGAGGGGAGTGGATGCCATCCACCTTTGAAATGGTGGGGAACTGGATTATTGATGTATTTATGCAGAAAATGCTTTCTAGATGCTCGTTCTTAACCAGCAGATAAGGATACCCCGTTTAGGCTTAGAAATATTGGTGTGGGTGAAGTTGTAAGGCTGCAGAAAATCCCTGCCCTGCTGGGGACTGGTTACAGCCAGATTAATTCGTGTGGCAGGGAGCTCCCAGGGGCCCGGCCTCGAACACAGCACCAGCATTAAAATGCACTTAAAATAGAAATATAGAGACAATTATGAATGGCTCTCAGTCGTGGCTGTAGGGCTGCTTTTAATTCACCCTGAATTTGCAGCGGGAAGGAGAAGGCTGGAGAAGCTACGGAAGTTAAAATCAGAACTGAGGACCTCAAATGGAACAGGATTAAATCATCTCAATTCAGGCCAGATTCTAACTACAAACCTCACATCTGCAGGAACCCTCATGAAAAACTCCCACCCTCAAAACCCCGAGGTGCTCAAAGGCAGTGCAATGCAAAATGTAAAACACCAACAATATTTTTTTTTCTCTTTGACGCTGGAGAATTTTGGAATTGGTCACGGAGAAAACGAGCACCAGACAGCACAGGGATGTTTTTTTGCTCCCAGCTGCTGTTTTACACAAATATGACAGAATTCCCCAGTTCAGCTGGGTTTCCCCGAGCTCTGAGCTCACTGCTGGGTGTCTGTAGGATACAGAAGTGCCTGGGAGCCACACAAACCCATCCCTGCCCCGTGTGAGGGTCAGGGCTCCCCGCGCTGCAAACCTGGGGCTGCTGCAGCCCAGAACATCCCAGAGCTGGGGGCTGGAGGCTGCAGAAGGGGAGCTGGAAAAGGCTGGAAAAGGGCACTGAATTTGCCAGCCTTGGGGGATTTCTGGCTGTAAAAGGAGCAGGACTGCCTGAGAGCCTGGGGTTGAAAATACAGAGCGTTAAAGTGAGTGCATGAGGTGACAAAAACATCTGCTGCAGGTATTTTTTTGTTGAGTATGGCCTCAAGCACACAGAAATAAGAAAATTTCTGCTTTATTGCATTGGCCTGCACAGAACTGGTCTACTCAGATGATCTCTGCATCCAACAAATCCTTAAAATAAAGAGTTCTTACCTGATAGAGGACACTGCCTCCAGAGAGCTGTACAAATTGCAGAGTGATGTGCGAAGAGAGTTCTAAGCTGCAGTCTTGGATTTCAGGGCTGGGGGAACTGAACTGAACACGCAGAGTCCTAGCTCACCCCTGAGGGTTCAGTACAAGTCGCATCCAAATGCAAAATGGAATTGCTTCTACAGAAATCATGGGAGAAAATCATGGGAGAAAATCATGCATATTTCATGCTGGGACTTCAGCTCGATTCATTTTTATTCCAGTTTCTGCATATTTAGTGTATACTGGCAGTGCCCAAGGCCGGGCTGGATGGGGTTTGGAGCACCCTGGGACAGTGGGAGGTGTCCCTGCCCACGGCAGGGGTGGAATGGGGTGGGATTTAAGCTCCCGTCCAACCCAAACCTCTCTGGGATTTTCTATTTACAGCTTTGCAGAGCTAGAGGCAATGGGAGTCAAACTAACAGCCTTAAAAACATGGCCACAGAGAAATATCTGCTAAGGGGCCACAACCTGGAAACCCCTGGATTCAAGGAGCCTGGTGGTTCATTGTCCATTCTCCCATATGAGGAAAGTGCAGGGACAAAATCAGTCCTGATGAGCAAAGAGAAACCAAATCACCACTGAGCTGTGGTGAAGTTCCCCTCACTGCCTCCTGCCAGGGCTTTCTGTCTTAAATAAACACCAAATTCATGTGATAATCCTCAGCCTGTTCACTAAAGCTGTTCTCCCCCAGCTCCACAGCCTGGGAGAGGAGTGGGGATCAGGAGCAGGAGAGGAAAGAGGGTTTGGGTTTGGTGGGCAGAGTTGTAGCTACTCCCACGTGTCTGGGGTAAGGAACTGAGTAAAGCTGTGTTGGTAAAAGCACAATAAAGGACACGCTCACACCTGCTAGGTTCAACAGAAAAGAGGGAAAAAAGAGACTTTGTTTACATTTAACATATTTTATAGGATTCTCAACTCCACAAGGGATTGGAGGACATGTCACTTCCTCCTCAATCCTACTGGAGAAAAAGGATGCTCATCAAACTTTCTCTTATCACAAAAGGAATGAAAAACAGAAAATACAGTTAAGTAAACATTGGCTGTTGTTTACATGAAACTGTGTGGAAATTCTCTGACTCCAAGGTTTAAACACAAGGCTTAGCCAAAAACAAAACAACATAAAGGCAGCTTAGGAACGACTCCCCTGACCCCTGGGAACAGATCTCTTCTTATCTGAGAGGGTTGGAAGTGCTGCGAGGGCTGGGAACAGAGGGAGACCACGTGTGACAGGAGAAGCTGGTGCTGGTGAGCTCTTAGGAGGAATATTGGGAGGAATATCCCCCTGCTGACAGAAATCCCGGGGTTGGATCAGCCTCTGCCTGCAGCCCGGATCAAAACAGGTCAAAATAGAAGGCTAAAAGTAGAAAAATAACATTTCAGGGTAAGCCACTGAAAGCCTTTATCAGGAGCAGCTCAGGGCTGTTTCTCTAAGAACCTCTGGTGGAATCCAGGTTGCTCAGGATCTTCAGGCATTGAAAAATAAAAAAATCTTCAGTACTGAAAAATACCAGCCAGAGGGTCTGGAAATCTGAGCCCTCTGGAAGTCATTTGTTCAGTTAAACGCTGAAATTCCCTCCTGTCTTCTCCCTCTACCGTGGATCAGGTCTTTAAGATTCTGTTCCCTGTTTCATTTTGGGTAAAAACACCCCAATTTGTTGTGTTTGATGAAGCAGCAACATCTGGCAGAGCAGCATCCAGCGTGGGCTGTGCTGCAGTTCCCTCCCGTGGGGCTGTCCCACCCTCCCTGAGCCCCAGAGGAGATTTTTGGGGTGAAACTCTCCCTGAAACCCCATTTGGATCCTGCTGGGCTGGGACCAGCTCGTCCCTGATGACATTTAATTGCTTCATAACTCAGCAGCAAATTGAGTTGATTGAACTGTGTTACAAAAGAAGGCTGTGCTGTTATTTCTCTGCAAAGCCTGGCTCGCTCTTGGAGCATTTAAAACATCTTTTTTAAAATGTCAATTAGCAGCTGACAAACGTGGAGGAAACGTATTTATGACAGGATGATCTCAGCCCTCAGATCCCTCACTCTCGGAATGTGTCATCACTTTTTACTCAAGGGTGGCTTTTGTTGGAGGCTTCCCTTATTTTAGTTTTAATGAGAATTTAAGAATGGAATGAAAATATAATCCTGATGCTTAATTCTGGCATAAGCCTAATCGAGTTTATGCACAACAAAAATGTCAAGGCTTGTATATTCTGCTGGAGGCCCTTACTTTTAAGCAATGCAATTAATTACACTGGAACATCCCAGAGGTTTATTGCCACAGATAAAAGCATCCCGAGCACCTTCTTTACTATTATTTCTAGACGAAAAACAGCGTAAAATAAAGATAATTGAAGTATCTCTGACAGACAGGTTGTTTTTTTTTTTTTTTAAGGAACTGCGTGGCTTTAACAAAGAACCCCCTTAAAGAAATTTCAGAGTAGCCGCTTTGCATAGAAAATTTTGGTTTGCGTCAGCCTAAGTCATAATTTACTTTATTCTGTGCCTTTAAATAGGCCATTGTACATTTCCACGGGTGATCTGGACGCCAGTTTAATTACCCGGTGTTGCTTTATGTGAGCCCGATCAAACTATTAAACCAGAAATTCAGTGCTAGGGCGGAATGGTGCTGCTAAAACTGAAAAATCTCCCTTTAGCTCTGTAGTTTATCTCTGAGTTTTTTATGATGTTTGTTGATCTTGAAAGGTCCCACGCCCGAGCCAAGAGAGATCGGACACTCCTGCGGGTTCGTGTTCAGGTTGTTTATTGTTTCTTATCTCTCAGTGGCTGGAGCAGGCACAGCATGAGCTGCTCCACCGAGATCCACAGCAGCAGTGACGCCCCGGAAAGGCGATTTCTCCTTTTGATCTCTTTTGGGAAAACCAACCAAGTTCTACAACATATTATTATATATCAATTTTTCCCAATTAATTTCTACCTTTTCTTACCATGACAGTGCTGCCTCCACCAATGCCCATCCCCATCGTCACAGCAGGAGATGGAGGGGAGAGAAGAAAGAGGAAGGGGAAGGGGCACCGCCCTTTGCCCTCCATGTTTGCTTTTTTCTCTCCTACCTCCATAAATCTAAACCCTACATTCACCCAGTGATGAGATAAGCTGATTACACACTTTCTTTCTATTTTGCATTTCATCTCTCAATGTGGGCAGCGTTCTCCGGTGACACGGCTCAAACACAGAGTTCTGTGCTTTAGTCTCGAGTTCCAAAACTGCCTGGCGGGGCTCCAGACCCCCCTGGACAGTCAGAGGGACACTCTGGGCTGCCACAGGACGGAGCTAGATCCCATTGCTCAGCAGTTTCTCTAACTCAGTTCATGCTTTTGTCTTCCTGTCCTTCCACTTTGTCCTGAGACCCCCAAAATCACCTTTCCACCACATCAAACCCCGTTAGCGTTTATTGCCCCCGTGGCACAGCACGTTTGATATCCTGTCATGCAATAAAAGTCAGCTGCTCTACGTTTGACATCTGAATTGTGTTAAGAAAGGAAAATCATGATGAAATGAATATGGAGAGGCTCCACTCCTCTGGATCGTTCCCCACTGAAGGCTGCCCATGAGCCACTGGTGCCAAGGAGACAGAAAGGACACCATAAATTCCATAAAGGGCTTTTTTTCATGGTCACATTGCTGGAATGTAAGCAAACTCTTATTTACTTTGTTCAGTGCCACAATTAGTGAAGATCAAAGTGCCCGCGAGTGCATTTTATACTGTAAATTAGTAGGTAATTAACCTTAATGCACCCCGCTTAGAATCTCCAAAATAGCTGAGAACATCCTTCAAAAGCAACAATACATGGCTGCATCACTGCTTAATTATAAATAAAATGAATAAAACGAGCCTCTAACGCAGTGTGAGGGATTGGGGTGGTGCTAAGGGAGAGCGTGCTGGAGGAAGAGGGAGAAAGAGAGAGAGAGAATTAAATCATCTTTCTTCAGAGCTGAAAGACAGAGATTCACATCACAGAGATGTGGATTTCACAGGTTTCCCAGGTGGTGCAAACAAAGCAAACCCCTGCAGCCCTCAGGAAGTCTCCTGGGGCAAACACAAATGTCATTTTCCTCTGGCTTTTCAGTTCTCCCTGAAATCCAAATCCCTCAAGCAGCAGCACCTTGTGAGCCACAGCTTTAAAAATGGCTTGGTGCAAACCAGCAATTGCTCTCAAAGCTGAGCAGAGCCAGACCCTGCCCAGGGCTCTCCAGGGCACAGCAGGGAAGGGGGAAAGAGAATTTTCCTTCCCAAATCAGCTGGGTCTTTGCTCTGCACTAAAGCAGGTACCAGCCATGCCATCTTTTCTCTCTTAAATCAGCATCTCAGAGGTTGATGCTGATCCTCGCATCACCCTTGGGACCAAACACCTCTGAGAGGAGCAGCTTTGTCCAGCAGTCATTTTACATCCATGAGATATCTGAGCCTGGTTTTCCCCAATCGGAGCTCATTAACTTTTACCACGAGGAGAAGAAATAGATTTTTCCAATCCTTTTTTGTCTGAGGCTAAAATCATCCCTGTTTGTGAATGACAGTTCAGCAGAAACGCATTTTATTTCGTAGAAAAACTCAATTATAAATGTATCTGAGTGGGACAGAGCGAGGAGCACAGGAACCCTCACCACGATGCCTCACACAGACAAAAGGAGCTACAGAGCTTTGAAAAAACCCATCCAAATTGCTGAGAATAATCACCATTTCGTGTTTGCTTCTAATGGTAATCTAATTATGAACCCAACCTTGCAACAATTTTTAAAGTAGGCAGTTAGCTTTTGAAGTACTTTTTATGCAATTATCTGCTATTGAGCTTCCTCATTATGCAGCAATTGCTACACAAATTCTCCTGTTGTTTAAGCACCATTTTTGCCATTTGTGGATTCCAGTTGTAGCCTGATAAAACAAACCCTTGGATCCAAGCTCAACAGTCCTGTTTTACATTCCAGTTGCCAAGAAACCATTGTTAAATATTTGATATCATAAATATTGACAGAGCAGCTCTTTTTATTGTTTCCTCTTGCAGGCGAATTGACAAATGGAGAGGTTTAGATATTATAATAGCCTTGCCCAGCCTCATAATCATCCAGATTAAAAGAAAACCTATTTAATACATCAGAAATTTACCCTTTAGTGGGAAACTTGCTGGAGCAGGAGGTGTCCTGGTGGGGAACATTCTGGAATCAACGTGTGGAAAAGGATTTTACATTTCCTGTGGGTGCTGTGAGGATAATCTGGTGTGAGGACTTGCCTGTGATTACAGATTGACTCTGCCACAATCTGGTGGAGAAAATTCTTTCCCTGGAGTCAGCTGAGAGAAAGGGGACGAGGTGGGATGTGGAGCTTCCTCATCAGGCTCTGATTTGGCATTGTGAATATGGAAATAGCTTTGGACAATTGTAGAAAGCAGCGTGAGGTGCAAATCCTGGGAAAAAGGAGCAAGGCCTGCTTTCAGAGAGAAAATCAGAACACACTGAGCCAGGAGAGTTTGGGGATAGTTGTGAGTAATTTTTAAAATTGGGTGACATTTCTGAAAGCTTCCAGGCTGTGGGGAGCAGCTCTGGCAGCCACAGAGGCCCTGGGGGGAACCCCTGGCCCCAGAGCTGCACGAGACTTTTAAATATTCTGAAAAAGTAAAAAATGCCAGATGAAAAGAGAAGGAATTTTTCAGTAGCCCATACTGTTTTCTGGCAATAATTTCACTCTGTACAAATGTAGCTGGCGGAGGAATTCACAGCTGGCAGACAGACACCCTTTCCTCAGGCATCAGGAGAGGTGTGCTTGTTCCAGCTCTGCTGAGAAAGCCCCAGCAGCACCCCCAGGAGCTCCCCTGCCACCTCAGCTGGCACAGAAACTCTCCTGCAGCGCCAGGAAACCTCAGCAGGGCTGGGGCAGTGGGGCCCGAATTCCTCACGGGCTGGATTCCCACTGGAGAATGGAGCCCAGCTCCACTTTTGAATGATTCCTGGACTGCTGCTGTATTTCTGTGGATGAGGCTCCTGGAAGGGAGGAGCTGATGGAAGCTGCAGTGAGCTCCGTGGAGCAGTGCCAGCCCATCCCTCCAGGCAATCTGTCTCTCAATGGGAACGAGAGGTGAGATTAAATATAGTTAATACAAAAGTAGAACATTTTTTTTCTAGAATTTGTTAAAAATACTCCTATTTTCTCACCATTTTAATGAGAAAGTAACCTTTTGTGGTAAAAGTATTTGGAGTTTTTTTTTCCAAAAGTTGATTTTAGCACGGCATAACCATAGAGAATTAAAACTGCTTTAAGAAAGTTTTTATCTGTGGAAGAAGCAGCCGTTTGGAGTGCTCTTTGGATGCTTTCAAACCAAAGGAATTAAACGGTTTTCCTGTATTAATTATACCCTTCTGGCTGAAAGGTGGTGCAATAATTAATTTATTCATTCCAAACCATGAACATCCAAATTGCACCGAGCTTTCCAACTCATTTCTGCCCAAAGTTCTGCAAACTGCAAATCATTAACGTGGTCAGCATGAATCAATTCAGACCCTGGCAGAGGAGAACAAAAATGTTGATCTTAGGAACCACTGGAGCCATCTGGAACCATCAATTGCCACGGAAGGAAATCCGTTCCCAGCCAAAACTCTGGATTCAGCTTCCCCCAGCCTGCCAAGCTGAGCGAGCTCCTTCCAGCAGGATTATTTCTGTGTTCCCTGACAAGTTATCAAGCACCAGCTCTCTGAGTGAGGTTCAAATCAGACTTTGTCAGAAATAAATGGAGTTTCTAACTCAGCTTTTCTCGAGCAGCCCTGGCCTTGTCACTGCTGGTGCTGCTGCCACGTCCCCTGCAAGTCAAATTCTCACCTCTCCCCTCAGAGCTGCTCTTCCTCAAGGTCAGCCCACAGCTGGGCACTTATAGGGCTTTAGTAATCATCAGTGGGTTTGGAGGAAAAAAACCAGCCTTAATAAACTCTAAGGGATTTTTTTTAACCCACATGATAAACTCAGCTCCAGGATTTTCTATGCAGAGATAGGAAATCATTTTTATGGACAAACGCAGCCCTGCCAGGGCTGCTGCTGTGATTCCAGGAACACGGGAGGAAGGCCCTTGGATACCCTGCCCACCTGGAACATGCTTTATTGCTGGTTTGCACCGTGGATTTTCCTGCCTGAAGGTCTCACACCCCTGGGAGCACCAGACTGAGCACTTCATGAGCTCAAAGCTGGTTCTGTTCCACCGGGCTGCTCAAGGGAGAGGGAACAAAGCCCTGCTGGGGTGGAGAGCCAGCATTCCTCATCTGGTACCATCCTTTTGCTCCTGTAGCATTTGTAGGAGGTATTTTAAAAGGACAAATATTTTTAAAGCCACAGCCAGGAGTTTATTACTTCCTCATAATTGATTTAGGGCCCCAAATCAAAGGTTTTACCCTCCTCCTCTGCAAAAAATTCACAGAGCACAGAGACGGATCATCTGTCATCTCTATAAAAGTGTCACCCACCATTAGCTCCTTCTATTAAAATGCATCTTTATTACCTGCTGTAATTATGAGGGATTTAGGCTGGCTCATATATTTTCCAAGGCGAGGGAATTAACAGGGTTTTCCCAGCAGCAGAGCTGCACTGGGCCTTTCTCAGGGCTGACTCTGCCTCTGTCAGCTCAGCCCAACCAGTGGTGCCAAACACAGAGCAGGATTTTAATGGGACCCTTCTAACTTTGTGATTGCTGTGCTGGGTGAGCACAGCAGATTCTGGAGGATGTGAGGCAGTGAGAGCTTTTCTGGTTCTGAGGTGAACCAGCCCAGCCCGGGGAGCCCTTGCAGCTCAGCTGAGACGGGAGATGCAGGAGCAGAGAAAAGAGAACTTCTGCTAGAACTGGGGACAAGCTGACACGAGGGGACACAGGAGTGGAGGTCCTGGGACTGCTGTGAGTGATCTTTGCACCCCTCCCATGATTTTACAGTGATTGAAACCTCCCTGGATTGAGTCCTGAGCCTTTAGGGAGAAATTCTGGCCTCACAGAAGCCAGGAGCTGATCCGAATTGCACCTACCAGATACTGCCATAAACCCTCCTTTGCTTCAAACTCCTTCCATGTGCATTTTCTCAACTCCAGAGCTGGCAAAGGCAGCTGAGACTGGCCAAACCTCAGTGATCCAGGGCCAAAGTATTTGGAGCAGCAGGGCAGTATCCAGAGGGGGATTTGGTCCAGCTCTGACGATTTACTGGATCCTTAATTACTCAAAGCATTATTCAGTGATTAATTTGGTCCCTCTGAAATCAAGGCTCTACATTCCAATATTTTCGACCCCCTGGAGCCAAGCTGAGCTGTGAGAGATTCTCCCACTCTGCATTTCCAACTCGTAGCACTCAGTTTAACAGACAGAGGCAGAAGTTCTGTTCAAGTGAACCAGCTCTAACCCCCATTTCCTTCCTCCCTTTTCCAGCTCCAGAGAGGAAAAAAAAAAAAGCTGCTAATCAACAGGAAATGCAGTTTTGACTGTGTGAAAAGTGCCTTTTGCAACTGCAGGCAATTCTAGCAGGTCTATTGAAACATTTGCACTCCCGTGGCACTGCTGACACGCTGATATTTTTCAAATTACACACTGGATACAAACACTGGATTGAGCAGTGTCCCCAGGACCCGGGGATGGGCTCTCATTCCCTTATCCCTGCTGAATAGGTGTTTTCTCCAGCAGCATTTCTGTTGGCTTCAGAGGGGCTATTTGCAGCATCGAGCTTTAAGGAACTCCAAAATTCACCCTGAAACTCTTTTGTGCCCTTGGTTTCAGTGGTTATTAGCTCTGAGCAGCTGCCCAGGCTCACAACAACACCCGGAACAGTCTCTGGAGCTCCCTCAGCTTCTACCTGGGCTGATTCACAGAGTTCTTCATCAGCAAAACCTGCATTTGTTCACTTTTCTAAAGTCAGGAGGATTCAGCAGCAAAACCTGCATTTGTTCACTTTTCTAGAGTCAGGGGGAAAGTTTGCACCCTGGCCTGGCCACTGGGCAGCCCTGGCTGGGAACAGGGACCAGGAACCCTCTCCTCACCCCAGGATGGAGGCAGGAGCCCAGGGAGGCACCAACAACTGCATCCACCTGTAGGAATTTATGAAAGAATGGGATTTACATGAAGCTACAAAAAACCCCTGTGGAATTCAGCCTCCCCAGAGCTGGCACAGAAAGCACAGCCTGCTCTGGTCACGTAGCAGGGAAACTTGGAGAGAAATTACTGCCTGGCCTCTTGGAGGAGCAGGGAATAAGATGGAGAAATACGAGGCAGCTCACAAGATCTATTGTAGAAGAGTCAAACAAAATTCCGACTTCAAAGGAGTTGGGATGTGCTCTAAATCTGGAATAGGGGGGCTGTTGTTTTGTTCTGTCAGGAGAAGCTTCTTAAATCCAGCCTGAACAGGAGAAAACAAGGAAAGCAGGCAGGCTGCTGAGCAGGAGGAATAATGAATTCTGGTTCTATGGATTTGTGCTGCCTGGTGAACTGATCCTGCCTGAATTCTGCCAAGGTTTCCTGTCATCTGCCTCGGCCAGCTTCTGCAGGTACTCTCCAGCTCCCGAGTTACCTCTATTGATGGATATTGATTCCCTGCAATATTTCCTATCCCAGACAAACCCCTGCAGCCTGGTGTTGCCTCTCCTAACTCCCTAGGAACAGCAGTTTCTGAATGCTCAGGACTAAGATCCACCATCCTCCCTTCCCTCCAACCCTTCTGGCCCCAGCTCGGAGCAATCCCCAGATTCCCTGGCTGAGGACCATTCCTGGCCTCAGGAGTGTCTCCTGATTGATGCCTGCCGTGTTCAGACTTTCAAAGCTGTTTTCTCCCAGGTCACAAATTCCCCCGTGTGGATTTTTCGGAGCTTGAGAGGTTTCACACCCCTGGTGCAGCTTCCTCAGCATTTTGAATCTCGAAATCTCAAAAATCCAGTGCTGCTGGCTGGTGCAGATCCTCCAGTGTCTGACAAACTCCCACTGTAGCTTTTCTCACTGGCTTCTTTGGGAAAATTGGAATTAAACAATGGGAATTTTAAGAAGGGAGCACAGAAGGACAGATATTCGTGCATAAACCTCCCACCCACCCTCAAAACACGAGAGATTCCTTAGGGAACCAGGCTAAAACTGAGAGAAAATATCCCTAAGGCAGCTCCCGGTGTTTGTGCATCTGTGCAGGAGCTTGTGCTGCCTGGAATACCAAATGGGAGCCTGCCTGGAAAGCCAGAGGATTCCCTGGAGGTTTAAAGGTGTAACAGACTGGAGGAATCTGGAGTAGCTGCCTGACTCAGTGCAACATTCGAGCGTTCTTTGCAGAGTGAGCTTTTCCCTTTGTGCCCTGAAAGCCGTCGGAGAGCTGAACAATCCTGCAGCAAATGCCAGCAGCAAAACCCACACATCCCAGTTTTTGTGAAACTACCCCGTGCTGATCTCGCTCAGACACCGGGTGCTGGTTGTGCAGGCAGGTTTTTGTGTGCACACAGGTTTTTGTGTGCAGAACGGGCTGATTTGGCATTCCAGGTGCAGAAATTCCTTCTGCATCCTCAGGCAGAGCCCAGAGCTCGGCCAGCACTTGGAGGGGGCCCTGCTGAGAGCAGCTTCAGCAGAACTTGTGAGGCTGCAGAGCTGCTGCCCGCAGCCCCTGGGGTTGGCTGGGGCTCATCTCCTGCCCTGCCTGGGCACCGCTGGGTTTGTGCCCACCTGGAGCTCCCCAGGGATCAGGGAATGCTGGTGGAGGATCTGCCTCACTGAGTACACGGGGAAAATAAATTCCCGACCGTGTTCCCCAAATTTTTGGTGCATTATTTTGGTGCCAACAGCCCCGGCGGGCAGCAGGGGAGTGCTGGCAGGGATCAGCTGGATCCCAGGCTCCACAGAGCCAAGCAGGCAGTGCAGAGACTGGGAATGCATTCCCAGGGAAGCTGGTGTAGGTGAGATCAGCAAAGCATCCCTATTCCTGCAAATTCAACAATAAAATCTGGGAGATGTTGATCAAGGTGTTTGTGGGGCCTCCCTCTCCCCTCAGGGAGGATGATGATGGAGGAGCTCAGAGCTGGGGTGCCTGGCACTGCTTCCTGGCTGGAATATTTGCTCTCTGTGACCCTGGGCAAATCTCAAGGCCTTTGTGGAACTCTGAGATTTCACATCTGTGGCTCTCCCATGGATCAGCTTTTGGCACGTTGCTGGAGCTGCCAGTCCCGTGATTCTCTCCTGTTGGGAATGGCCTGGGCTTCACTAAGAGACCCACAGGAATAACTCACAGTCTCACACCTTAGTGCATCAAACAGTCATTCCAAGCTGTCAATTCACTGAATGGTTTTAAAACAGGATCAGCCCAAAGCAAAGATTTTGGAAATAAAATGCAAACAATCCTTAGTTTCTCTCAGACTGAAGTGGTTTATGCTGTGACAGACATTTCTCAAATGCACCAAAGGAAAGCCAGCTACAACACAACCTGACAGATTCTGAATACTTATGATATTCTCCCCATTTTGGTTTCGTGGTTGGTTGTTTCCAATTCCATAACAAAAACGTGGTCAAAGTTCTGTTTCCTGGCCGTCAGTGCCGCCTGACTTCTGTACCTGAGTCATTTCTCTGGTTCTGCATTCCTCTCTCACTGCCAGCAGAGACATTCCACTGCTGTGGAACACAAATGAAATGAGAACCTGCGGCCCTTTGTGCATTCCCTGTTCATTGCCTGGGAAACCAGGGAAGATCAGCCAGGAAGACTGGGGGAGACAGAATTTCCATCCCCTGTGGCTGCACGGAAATGCAGCTCAGGTGTTAGTGCTGCCCTGACAGAAGCCAGGAGGTTTTTGGATCTGAGGGTAAAGGTGTCAGCAAATCCCTCCTGGAAAAGTGAGCAGCTCAGGGACAGGGCCTCGGCTCTGCTCCTTATTCCCAGCTTTGGGATAGCCATGGAAAGCTGCTGCTCCATCCCCCAGATGCTCCTGGCATCCCTGAGGCTGGAAAAGCCCTCCCAGCCCATCGAGTCCAAGCTGTGCCCAAACCCAACCCTATCCCCTGCCCAGGGCACTGAGTGCCACCTCCAGGAATTCCTTGGATTCCTCCAGGGATGGGCACTCCAAACCTCCCTGGGCAGCCCCTGCCAAGGCCTGACCACCCTTTCCATGGGGAAATTCCTCCTCAAATGCTCATTTCCCTCCAGATTTATTTGTATCAGGACTCTAAGCCCCAGGGCTGTGCCTTGTCCTGTCCCTGTTTATCCCGGGCAGGCCCTGGTGGCAGCTCCATGCTCTGGGATGTGCCAGTGCAACACTGTGCTGTGCAAACAGGGCTTTTCCTGAGGGATTCCCTTAGAACCTCCCCTCTGGCACTAATTCCCACAAATGCAGCCCCTCTGGCTCCCCAGCCCTGCCAGCCTGGCTGAACTCCTGGGCTGTGGCTGCTCTGGTGCCTGTCCTGCTTCCTCTGCCTCCTCCCACACCTTCCTGCATGGAAATGGGGCCACGCGAGCTGCCCAGACCCCAAAAATTGCAGAATCCCCTTTTAAAGCACACAAATGTGTTATAATTACCACTAACACCCCAAGCAATGGATCCTGAGCTTTTAGCAGAACCCTCTGCAGTCACTGCTCCGAGCCCTTTTTTTTGCAAGCCAAATATGTGATGGAATTACAGCTCTGGCTCAGGACAGGGAATGGGGTTTGTTATCTGTCACTTTTTCAGTGTTTCCCAGCCTGGGCCATCTTTGCAGAAGACACAGGAACACAAGGAGCTCTTTTCCCAGGAACCTGAAGAGCCCTGGGTGGCAGACACCACGGATTTACACTTTGCTGGAACCCTGCAAGGGAAGAACTCATCGTTATAGAGAGATATGCAAATCCCTCTTTTGTTTTCAGAGGAACCATTTAATTGTCTGTTTTTCATCCTCAGATTTTCCCCAGCAGTTCCGTTAGCTGATGTGACAAAATGCCAGCTGGTTTCATATTTAAATATAAGACCAATTTGAAATAATATATCTTTACTTTGGGAGCATATTCATCTGTTATTACTCCACAAGTTATGTCCAAAAGACAGAACCTAAGCCCTTTTCTCCTATTTGCAAGGTTGACAGAAAACTTGTATTTTCTGTAATGAAATAAGGTGCTTTTGGATGGTTTATTTTGAAATTTATTTTCTGCTTTAATTTTTTTCCCTCTTTCCCAGCTCCCACTAAAATAAAGGGTGTAGATCCTTGTCCTTTCTCCTGCTGAGTCACCTTCCCTTCCTGTTTCCAGATTTCCCTGCCCTTTGTTGTAACTCTCCCCCTTTCAAGTGTGCAAAAAATAAAAGGAGAAAAGAAATGTAATTACTTATATCTCCACTGGTATTTCCATTCAAGTAATGGATTTTTTTGCTAACAGTAGACAATAAACGAACAGATTGAAGTAATGGAATTTTTTGCTAACAGTAGACAATAAATGAACAGAGAAACAAAGGATCCCATCTGAATTTGCATTTCTGTTAAGCTGATGTGAGCAAATCCCAATCCCTTTTCTATTTTTATCAGATGCTGTCAGCGTAGGTGACTCCTGGGGTAGATAATGATTTGTTATGGTTTACCAGCCCCACCAGAAGATTAAAATCCGTGGATTTATAGCGAATATATTTGGAATATTTTGATTTATTCTTTAGAGGGGGCATTTCCAGGCTCATTCACAGCCCCGGTATTGCACAGGTACCTAATTATTTATTTTATGGAGACTTTATTTCATTAAGTCAAAAGACTTGAGAAAGAACCTGCCGAGCAAACAGAGCCCACGTCCTCCCAGTGCAGCTCACCCTGAGACAGGAGATCAGCAAAATGCTCCCAGGCCTTGCTTAAACTCTGCTTAAAGTGCTCAGAACACAAAGACTGAGAGTTTTGGGGTGAATCCCTATCAAAACCAGGATTTCCAGCCCAGGGTTTCACCCTCTGTAGGTCTGTGAAAGCCCCAGGGAGTGACTCCCACGAGGAGAATTGTCCCTCTGGCATTCCTGCCTGAGCTAAGCAGGTTTTGCCCAGGGAAACCCAGGTCAGGCAGATTTATAACAAATATAACACACATGGAAAGGTGTTGTCCTGTTCTGAAAAATTCCACTCTGAAAAACCACACTCTGGACCNGAGAAATCCCATTCTGAAAAACCACACTCTCAGAAATCACATTCTGAGCAACCACACTCTGGATGCTGCCAGGCTCCTTCACCCAGCAGCTAAAGGGGAGAATTTTCTGTGGAAAGCAAAAAATTCCCCTTTTCTCCCCATCAGGACACGTTGATTCATTGAAGGTGGAACATTTTCCGAGTTCAAAGTAAAATTTCCAATCAAAACCACGAGAGAGAGGGAACTTACACCACTTCCTTTGTTTAATTGCCAAATCAGGATGGAAAGACAAAATTCCACCTGGAACCTCCTGCACTGAGGGACACAGACCTGATTTCCAGAGCGTTTGGTGGCAAATGCCATTAAAGGGAATGCCAGACTCTGGTTGGTTTGGTGCTGTTACTCACTGGCCTAAATCCAACATTTTGGGTTTTTCACGCCTTCAGGAAATCGCTGAAAGCCAGACCTTCTCTGCCCTGGCACTTCTGTCCCTGAATTCAGGGTTTGGTTTTTATCTGCCCAGAAATGGTGTTTGGTTTTGATGCAGCCTCAAACATTTTAATTGTTCTCTTTGGTTTTGGCTCTGCCTTTGATCCCAAAGCTGCATTTCTCATCACCATCACTTTCAGGATGGCCTGGGACATGGATCAGTGACAAAATAAATCAAGGTATTTCTGTCAAACTGCTTTGCCAGTAAAAACCCCACAGCTGTTCCCAAAAACATCTGCACCATCTAACTCCTGACAAGGACGACGAGAACTCCTCTCTCTCTGGAGCAGGGAAACATCATTTTCTAAGAATTATGAGGATATTATCCCACAGTTTGAGCCAAATTGTTTGTTATTTGAGAAAATACAGGTTTATTTTGGGGGAAAGGGAGCTCCTTTGGGATGGGCTGCTTTGGGATTCCCAGTCCATCCCTGGCAATGAATCCCAGCCTTGCATTAATTGATTTTACTGGGGATGACTGGGCCATGTCAGGCAGAGCAGAGCATTGGGCTGCTCCTTGATTTATTATTTAGGGCAGCAGAATTCACTCCTGACAATCCAAGTTTTTATTCTAGCCAAGTTTCAGGAGCCCTTGTTTGGGAATTTCCACAGTGGGGCAGAGCTTTGATCCCTTTTCTCATGAATGCTTGGATTTATTGCCTAAAATTTCCACTTTATTGAGCTGTCAAGTTTCCCTTGGTGGCCTCCTCGAGAGTGAAATGCTAAATTTGATTTAAAGGTCAGAGAAGACGTGTGGCACCTACAATCTGCCTCTGGATTGTTTTTGTAACACTAAACAGAGCTTACAAGGAGAGAAAATTGGAGCTGGTCAGCAGAAGTCATTCCCACCCCGGTGTCTGGGAACAGACAGCTTTTCCTTTGGCTCCACTAAGAGATAAAGGAAATGGACATTTCGTGTGGTACCCTGGGGTTTATGGAGCCCCAAGCAGAGTCCTGGGGCTGTAATTTTAGCAGCTGAACCAGGGAAAAGCATCAGGAAAACGCTCCTGCTTCACTGTTGGTGCAGCAGCCGCAATTACAGCAAACCTTAATTTGGGGAGACGTTTCAATCTGAATTTCCTGGAGGTCTAAATAAACTCTCACCAATAGTCTCTGGCCATTCTCCCAGCAGACCTTGTTATTCTTTCTGCATCTCCACGTCTTTTAATTCACAACCCAAATAAGGCCCCAGAAGAGATCACTTCCTTTTCAAATAATTTTACAACTGCAGCCTGATCTATTATCATTTTAATTAAATATATGAAGTATAACAAGGGCCAGGATGTAAATTTCCAGGGGACTGAAGCCTAATTTAATTTCTGTATTGAATACACAGAACTTGTGACATAGAAAGACTCCTAATACCCCCATTTGCCTCTTACAGTGCTTTATCAGGGGCGTTTCATTCGTCACAGAGATAAAAGAAAACAATTACAAACTAACTGGGAAGTCTGTAGGAGACAGTGCTTGGGAAGGGAATTGAGTATTATCCTAAGTGGAAATTTCTGTCTCAGGCAAATCCAAAAGGAGTCAGGTAATTTCCCTGTGCCTCGTTGAAGGAAATGGAAGTTCACTCATCATCACCATCCAGTTCCCTGGAAGTGACAGCCTGCTGCCTGATTTCCCTGCTTGGAAATTGAGAGAGGAGCAGCTCTTCCCTTAAAAAGCTGGGGAAAGGCAGAACCTTCAAGGGGTCACTCTGGGAACTCGTTGCTCTCTGAGGGGGAAAAGAAATAACCCAGTGTCTTGGTTTGAAGGACAGGTGTCTGCTTAAGGGGGGCAGCAGCCTCCCTTGGAATGGAAAAAAATGCAACTCCCCTCCCTCCGAATTATTATAGTTTTGAAATTAAGGGGCTTTCAGGCAAAGATATGGGGTATAGGAATAACAGTTCTGTTACTAATATATATATATAAAAAAGCAATAATACAGAAACCCTGGTTTAAGCTGACAGAGTCAGGGTCTGACCTGGCACCCTGCCGGGCAGGGTGGTCATAGCAGTCCGGGCAGGTGAGAGCTGCAGTTCTC
>VYXC01006788.1:30470-100304 GCA_013397175.1 Platysteira castanea | reverse complement strand
ATCTTACACTGTAACCTGGGACACCCAGACAGGAGTGAAAATGAAAATATCCACATCCAGCTGAGGAAGAAGCTGGGAATCAAACTTCCCCCAAACTGCTGATCCCAGCTGGTGACAGAGAGCCAGGGAAAGCCCCGGGCTGGCAGCCTGGGAACACATTCCTTGGATACAGCAGGGTGAGGGCAGGGATGTGCTGGGGCTGCTCCCTTTCCTCACTTGAGCTGAGTTATCCCACCCCGCTTGGGACAGCTCCCATCCCCTCTCCCCTCTGCTTCCCACAGCTTTCCATAAAAACACCCTTCCCTCCATTTTTTTCTCTTTTATATTAAGGGTGGCTGTGGATTAAAAATAGAGTTTGAAGGGAGGAAGTGTCCATGGTTTCCAGACCAGAGCTTTGACTTTTTCTCTGAGGTTTCACATAAAACCCTCAAACTGAAAGCAAACCCAAGCCTTTGATCCAAAAAAAGATCCGAGCACTGTTCTAGCTCAGGTCTGTCCAAGAAATGTGACACTTCAGAGATAAAGTCAGGTAAAAATTATGAATTCCTTAAACCAAATAGATTCTGGATTTATTTTTTTCCCTCACAGTTTTCTGAAGGCTGTCTGTCAGATTAGGACAAGTAGAAAAATATCTGAAGGATTTCAGAAATTCTGCATTGTCTGGAAATTCAGCTTTTCATGGAGTCCCCCAGGTTTGTCCCAGGGCCAGACCACGGAGCAGGACACGGGGAAGAGCCATGAGAAGTGTGGAAAACTTGGACACCACTGAACTGGTGGAGTCTGAACTTTAAAGAGAGGAGAGTCTGTCTGGAAAGAATCACAGATCCCTGAGAAAGGTAAAAACACAAATAAATCCTTGAGCTCGGGCTCCTGGGATTCACTGAAGCAGCAAATCCTGTGTTCTTTACACAGAGGGACTACAAGCAATTAAAAGACCCTGAGCACTCCCAACCTCTATCGAGCAGAGTTCTGCATCTTGGAGGAATATAAATGATGAATTACCTGATTCAATAGCTTTAAACCAAAGAGTCTGGGTGAGAAATGTTTAGAAGGACACATTTAATAAGATAGCACAGAAAAGCTGGCAAGGCTTTCTCCCCACAAACACTTTCAGCTGCAATTGTAGAAGCAGATCCACGGGTTTACAAACTGCCATTATTTTGATATATTGCTGTATTTCTGCCTTAAAATAAAACGAAATGTATTGAGTTTGGCCTGAGATGAAATACTGAATTTCCAGGACTAAAATGTTTCAATTATTCCCACTGAAAGATGAGGGAAGAAGTAAGGAGCTGAACATTGTTGCTCACATGCTGACAGAGTGCCAACTGATAAAAAGCTGCGCTTCTATTTCAGAATAATCTCATTAACAGGAGCAGGAGTGCAAAGTCATTAACACATTCTGCTGCACGGAGCTATCGGGCTCTGGTTTCCACTTCCACACAATTCAATGTGCATCATTCAAGTAAGATTTTCTCTTAAAAAAGCAAGGAAAAGAAAGATACAGTGATAATCACCCAGGAGCTGAGCGACACCTCGGTCACCTCCGTGATTAATCTCTTTGGAGAGCAGGAGAACATGGCAAAGCTGATGGCTGAGCGTTTTTACAGGACAAAAGTTAGTTCTGATAGATTGGAGAGTGTTTATTTCACCTGGATTTATCAAAATAACACCGGAACAGCAGAGACTTCCTGAGGGCAATTTTTAAAGCACAGATCCGGGAGGTGAAGCTGCTCTGAAAAAGAAGGAGAATCATCCACCCGTGACTGCACATTTCTGTGTTTGCACAGCCTTTCCAGGGGTTTTCCTTCAAGTTTTGGGTTGTGGCCCTCTCTGCACAGGAGTGAGAGCAGGGGAAGCAGCAGGGTTGGATATCCTGGGAGCCCACGCCAGGCACACCCTGCAGGAACTCCCAGGGAGCGCCTGAAGGGTTAAGATTAAACATAAGAGTCAAAATTAAACACATTGGGCTCTCTTTAAAATAACTTCGAGGTCTCTCTGGTTCTTTGGGCTCTCATTAAACTCGGTGAGAAGAGACCTTTCCGTGGGGCAGAGATTTCAGGAGCCAGTTGTGGTCACTGCTGCTGAATTTAAACCAAGGGAAAGGGAGGTCTGGGCAGGTGGCAAATGTTTACACAAACTTTTCAAAACTTTTGGAGGCTGATATTCTCCCAGCATGAAGGTCTCAGAGGAGATTGTGAGGCAGCTGCAGTTAATGACTGGTGAGCAAACTCCCGTGATCAGCAATGCAAACTTGTTGAAAAAGCACTTACCTGTCTATCTCTATTTATTTATTATTGATTATCATTAATTGTAAGGACTCTGGCTAGTGCAATATCTGACTATGAGCTTTCATTTTTCATGGGAGGCATTATCTTACTCATCCAGATATTGCAAACACTTTCAGGTATCATAACTCAGCTGCCATGCAGATTATTTAATTATCCAGCATTCACGTTGAGAGAAGAATACCTCAGACAGGAGAACTGTGCCAATAAAGGCAGCGATTCACACTTTGGTGGGAACTTTATTTATTTATAGTTTGCAGAGATGGAACTCAAACCCCAAACTCAGGCAGGTGGGAATTCAGAGCCCTTTGCAAGCAGCCCCTGCAATTCAAGCAGCAATGCCTAAACTCCCACCCCAATTTTGGGAGGTGCAGTGAGCAGATTCTGGTTTTCCTGGGAGCCTGAGCGTTGGTGCTTCTCTAAGTCAGAGCTTGCACAGAGCTCTCATGGCAGAATCTCTAGAAACAAAAGAGATTCTTTTCAAAAGAAGTTTTGCTGTTTCAAAAGAAACAGCAGAGAAATGGGAGGTTGTGTGTGCTGGTAAGGACACAATAAAGGACACGCTCACACCTGCTAGGTTCAGCAGAAAGAGGGAAAAGAGAGACTTTATTTACATTTCTCCTACTTTATAGGTTTCTCAACTCCACAAGAGATTGGAGGACATGTCACTTCCTCCTCAATTGCACTGGAGAAAAAGGATGCTCATCAAACTTTCTCTTATCACAAAAGGAATGAAAAACAGAAAATACAGTTAAATAAACATTGGCCGTTGTTTACATGGAAGTGTGTGAAAATCTCTGACTCCAGGGCTAAAACAGAAGGCTTAGCAAAAACCAGGACAACAGTTGTGTCACTCAGTTTTCTAATGAGACCTCTTGAAACCAGGCAGAGGCTCCAGGATCCAAATTAAATCCTCCTGCACCCAGCATCTGCTCCAAACCCAGTCAGACATTACCAGGGTAACTCCTGAGCAGGCCATGGTGTGTTCAGCCAGGGCAGCTCAGGCCCTGTCCCTCAGCAGTTTATTCCTGCTAAAAACATCCATTTTCTCCAGGGCTGTGCTTGCAGCTCGGGAAGTGGCTGCTGTGAAGCTCAGCCGGCCTCTGTAAACCAGCAAGATCCCTGTCAAAGCACTGAAGAAATGAAATAATCCATGCCAGGTTCCCCAGTGACCTCCATAAAGCCTGGCTCACCAACAGTGGTATTTTTTTAACAACAAAATTAACTTTTATTACTTCCTTTCTGTGGCTGTGTTTGCCAACACTTGTTTTTGAAGATGCTCAGAGCAACCAGAAGAGATAAATTAGATTAAATTTGGTTTACTGGCCAAGCTGTGAGGACACAAACAGAACTGAGGTTTGTTTTAAGCCACGATTTGAGGAATTTCATTTAATGCTGTGCAGTGCAGGCTAACAGAGAGAAAGGAAAGGGAAAGATCTGATATCCCTGGTGCTGGGCTGTGGTCTCTGATGCTAACCCTGCCTCCTCTGGATATTGCACCCACCAGCAGTCACCTCCCAGCCTGACAGGAGGCACTCCCTGCTCCGTGTGCAGGACACAGAAACCAAATCAGATCAAGGGGTGGCAACGGGGCTGTGCAAACTCTGTGGACCCAAAGATCCTAAAGTGGAGACAGATGTGGGGCTCTGAGGTGCCAGAACAGCAGCAGGAATTGTGCTCTCCTGCTTGGATAAGCACAGAAAATTGCCTTTTGTGCAAAAGGTGCACAAAAGTGATCACTGCTTACAACAGGAGAGAAAATAAAGGCAAAGGAGTGATCAGGATGTGGGAATGACAGACTCAATCCCCTGTTCAGTATGGATCCCAGCTTTGTGAAATGTTTTTTCCTCACGGCAAAGTCGTGCAGGTGCAATATTTATAAATAATTCTTTTTGTGGAAGCCTTTGTTTTGCTGGGCACTGGCAGCTGCCACAGCCCCGAGCCTGGGAGTGCCCGAGGGGCTGTCCCAGCCCTGGCCCTGCTCCTCAGTGAAAACCACATTTTTGGGGGGTGTTGGTGGCCATGGGGAGGAGACTCCCGCGTTTTACTGAACGAGGTGTTTTGCTTTTTTCTGCTTTCCTGGTGTCTCTTCGTGTCTCAGAGCCAAGGAGCCAGGCTTCAATCCAGCTCTGCTGCACACTGACCTCAGGTTTCCTGAGAAAATCTGCCGAGTAAGGCATAGCAGGGAGATGGGATTCATTTTCATCCCATCAACTTTGTCTATAGGCAGCAGGAAATGTATTTTTTAACACACTGCCTTGATTCTGGAGTTTTCCTTGATACGTTTGTGCTGTTCATGAAGGGGGGAGGTGAGAATCCTTGGCAGAAATGTAAATTACTTCAATATTTCCTTAACAATTCTTTGGCTGGAATTTATGTGAGGAACCAGAGGTGAGGATTTATGAAGGACGCTCGTGACAGGTCTCCTCTGCAAAAAAGTGAAGAAGGAAACATCAATAAACAGGATTAAAATAAAGAAATAAAAAATAAAACCTTGAAAGTATCTCAAAATTCCTTGGCTCCGTCTCTAAGCAAGTTCCCAGCAATGCACCAGTGACTTCCAGTGCTCTGCCTGGGCACAGTTAGGTAAAGTGGAATAAGGCAAGAGACCAAGTTAAAGAACAAAAGGGACTGAAGAGGTAAAATTCATCTCACTCCAACTTCCTGCCATTTTGCAGCAGCTCCAGGAAAGTTCCTGGGCTCTGTCTGGTGGCAATAACCGAGATGCCCACGGGGACATGCCCAATTTCCCTGTGGAAAATCCGTGTGAGGCCTCACCCAGTCCCCTCTGAGCATGGAAATGCTGTCTGGGGGCTTGGTTTGGTCCAAAGAAAGGGAAAATCCCTAAATTTGACCCGGGGAAGAAGCTTATTCCTAAAACATCACTCCTCAGTGTGCAAAGGCAAATTCTCTTTGAGTCCTTGGTTTTACTGATGGGTGACTTTGGCCTGAGACGTGCGGCCTTTGGGAGGAGAGGTTATTCTGTAAGGACTCGGTGACCAGGTATCCCATGATTTTGTGAGCCCAGGGCTTTGATCAGTTTTACATTTCCTTGTGAACTGCTGTGTACCCTCAGCCCCAGAGGTGTTCCCAAAAGTGGAGCTCCGGAGCCAGGGAATTGTTGTTTGGGAGAGGGAAACGTGTGCCCTGTGCTGAGCCTGCAAAGCAGCAGCTGCACTTTTAATTAAAACTTATGTGCTATATATCTCCGTGTGTTTGAGTGTTTCTTTGTTTTTAATGAAATTTTTAGATAAAGGGAGCTTTTCTAATTATCCTTCTGCCTCCTGGTGCTCTCCTTCCTTATTCATTTTTGCTATCATGCCTTTTTTCAATTTACGTGAGCAGATTAGGCCGTATCAGAGCTTCGGAGTATATTAAAGGTGATGGCAGCAAAACACAGCTCTGCTTCTTGATCCAGCCAATAAAAGTCTCTTTGCTCATCCCCCTTTATCCCTCTGCACTCCACACAGGCTTTAATTAAGGTGACACATATGGATTTTAACCACATTTGACAAAGAGTAATGAATGAAGTCTCCGCGCTCCTCAGGAAATGCCTCAGGGTTTGCAGAGTTAACATCAGGATCCTTCTGTACCTTAAAATCAGGGATCTGCACCTTAAAATCAGGGATTTTGTATGTGGGGGATTGGACTGGAAAAGCAATTCCTGAAAAGCTGCTGTTCCAAAGGGTTTCCTCGTGTGGAGCAGGATGAATTTTGGCAGTGCTGAACTCGCACTCGAGTCCAGCAGAAGTCGGGGAAGGATTTTTGGCTGCTTTAGATGCCTGTGAACGTGCACTTCTCTAGAGGGTTGGCAGCTAATTTTCCTGCTATTGCCTCGCTCATGGAGACCTCCTTTAGTTTTCCTTTTACAGACTAAGGACAGATTTTCCTCCATTAGTAGAAAGCAGAACTATTTCATGTATGTAGAAAATACAGTAATAATATAATGCTGCCATTGAAAAGCAGGAAAATCTGGTTTAAATTTGTTCCCAAGGAATTGGTCAGGAAAAGAGATAATTTGGATAAGAGAGGTTTACTTTTGAGATCCCAGTCCTGGGAATTTTGTCTTCTGAGCTCCTTTTCTGTCAAGACTCAGTATCTCACCAACTGCTTGCTCCAGCCTTAATCTTCATGCAAAACAGCAGCTGAGCACAAAAGTGTGTTTGCATCAATCATGCCAGAAATGTAAACAAAACAGAAGCAGTGGAATTATGAATGAAGAGTTGATTAGGAAGTGCCAGCGAAGATTTGTGATAATGAAGGGAGGAATAGTGCTTGCTTGGAAATGTGCCAGCAATTAATTTTGCTGTCTGGGCAGCAGGAAACCTGCAGGATACAGAGGAAGGAATTTTCTACCCGGGTTGTTCTGTGGTTGCAACTACAGACCCCTCTGTGGTGAAGTATTTGTAATATTTGATGGCTCTGGGCTGGGATAACAAAGGCACAGCAGACCTTGAAGCCCTGAGAGCTTTTGATGTTAAATTTAGACGTTCTAATCACAGATTGTTGTTTCTAATCCTCAAAGCCCTGGGTTTCAGAACTGCTCCTGGGCGTGCCCAGAGTGACTTTTTGGTGGGAGTGATGAACACCACCCAAATTCACCACGTGGGTGGGGAGGGTTGACAAGAGGGAGTCCAGGACTGATCTGCCACCAAAATCATCCTCTTGAGGTGGCGTGAGATGAACTTTAAGATCCTAAATGAACTCTAAAGAACTCCTTCCCTCAGTGGGAAAGTTCCTCTGGCTCACAGATGAGGCTCAAGGTGTTCCCTCACTGCTGGGACACCTGGGGGGACCCGGGTGACACTGCCTGGTGTAAGCAGCTGGTTCTCGCAGGAATTCTGGTTCTTAGAGCAAAAATTAGAGCTACAAAGGTGCCACAGCTCAGGATATTGGCTTGGGAAGGAGGCCTGGGTTTCAGACCCTGCCCTGTGAAATGGGGGAACAAAAAGCCGCTCGTCCCACCGAGCACATCTGCCCAGAGCAGCAGTTTTGTGTGGGGCTTTCACCAGCTCTGCTTCAGAGCTGGACTGGGAGGGATGAGCTGGGACAGGGCTGGATGCAGAGGGTCCCTGAAATCACACAGCAGAGGAGTGGCACGCCCGGACAGCACAGCCTTGGTGTGACAACACTGGGGCTGATCACACGCCCGGCTCAAAATCTGCTTAAAGAACACCAAAACCCCAAATCAAACCTCCAGGAAAAGCACAGGGTCAATGAACAACTCCCTTATGCTCCTTAAACCCTACAAAATGCCCATTTTTATCTACTGGCTGAAGTATTTAACTATTCCCCAGGGCAGGTTGATGATTAATCAATGTCCAGTCAATCAATCTATTGAATTCAGGAGTAACCAGCACCTCACGAGCTTTGTAAGGGCTACTGAGGGAGAAGGATTTGAAAATAATGTCAAAATGAGCAGCTCCAATGTTCCTCTCTATTACAGATGAATTATCAACACATTACAAAGGAAGTCTGGAGGTAAGATAATTAAAATGCAAAGTTTTTCTGGTTATACGATTAGGAGCACGAAGAAAAAACAGGAGGTGAGAGTGTGAAGGTAAAGTAATAAAGGAAACCAAATGATTCATTTAATTAAAGGGCTGATTAAACTTGAAGACTCGTTATATCTCACATTTTTCATTAGCAAACATTTCTATTTAGGGGATTTTTTTCATTTTCTTCATTGAAGCTCTTTCAGATACAATGGGTGATTTAGGGACACTGCTTCTTTTGAAATCTTCATTGATTAAAAAAATCAGACTTTAGAGAGGCAAAACTCCTTTTTTTTGGATGAATTCTCACTCCAGCCACAGTTTTGTCAACCCCAAATGATTTTGTGATCGAGGACTTTGCTGCCACAAAATGTTAGGAATGCAAGTAGAGTTTTCTTCTCTGTGCTATTATTCAGATGTAAAGGATCTTAGAACCTGCAGGCTGAGATTATAAATTCCCTTCTCCTTGATTTGTCCAGGTTCTTTGGCATTGTCAACACTGGGCACAGCTTTGTTATTGAGATGTCTCTCAGAGGGCCAGTAATTATTAGAACAATATTAAAAATTAATGAGGTTGCATTTAGTTGGTGCCAAGTAATTAAACAGAATGTAATTAAGTGCTAAATATATCCAAAACTTTGAGATCTGGGCTTTTAATGTAGGGCTCGTGACAGGGAGCAAGAGGGAGAAAGAAAGAGTGAAAGTCATGTAATCTTTTCTACTTCTGTCTTTTAATTCTTGGCCATTCACCCACTGAAACAGGCTCGTTTCAGATTTCACTCTGCAGCTGACAAGCAGGGAAATTAAATCTTTTCTAAAATGTGCTGAAACTGCCCCGAAACCTTGGAGACCTGCTTCACTCAGAGTTTTCCTCAATTAAAACTGTTAAAATCGTGGTTAAAACTGTGTGTGCACCACCAGCACGCACCCACCCCAATTAACTGCTGGGTGAAAAATGAACCTTTCCTCAGGGGCACCCTCTGCACAAAAAATTTAAAGCATCAAGGTCCAGAATCTTCCCCAGGATCTCTGGTCTGTAAAATTTTGCAGAAAATCTGCATAACACTGAAGCTATTTATCTTTTACAGTTTCCTGACAGATTCAGCCCAAAGGCAAATTCTTGGTCCCCAGAGATCAGGGAGGAGTGAGAGAAAATCTGGTGCCTGGGATTTATTTCCAGATATTTGCCAGGGTTTAATTCCAGATCCCTGCCCCGTCTTTGCTGGGCAGAAGCTGGAAATTTAAAATGCTTAAAATGTTCATTGTCTCCCTGTTCTTGGCCCAGTAAGAGCCAGATCTGATTTACCCCTCCCAGTCAAGCACCACTATTTAATGTATGCAGCAATCAAGTGAAAATGTGACTTATTACAGGCACAGAAGCATTCTGATTTCAGTGAGGATTAATCCTGCTCAGAATCCTGCCTCAAAACCCTGGTATTTGTGAAAAGTGCCTATAAATCACTGCTCGTTGTGAATGCATCAGTAAGGATTCATCAGCAAATGGAAATTCACAGTGCAAAAATACACCTGTAGCACAGGATATATGCCATATTTTAAAAGTGATAAAAATCACATCATTTTATTGATAAAAGCACTTAAACTCTCTCTGTGTGCTTCTCTTGGGAGCTTTAAACTCAAACGACTCGGATAAAATATGAAAGCTCCCATTGATTTATTGATAATGGCAAATAAATAAACTTAGTGGAGAAAAATAAACTTGGAGACATTATTGGCACTGAGGGACCAATGATGTCTTCAGTTTCCATGGATCTGCACTGAAATCTGGTGAAAATCTCTCCTGCAGGTTCCTGGCCATGCTCATTCCAGTGAGGAATATCTCGAAGCAACATTTCTCATTCCCTTCCTCTCTTGGGTTTACACGAAAAACTCATCACGAGTGTTTAGCTAAAAGGTGAATATTAGAGGTATTTTTTCCTGGAGTGAAGCAAAGAGGATGTTTGTACAAACAGCAGCTGTGGCTGAAGCTGTACAAGGTTTTCCTTTGCTTATTCCAGTGTTCACATGGAAGCAGGAATTGTTGGATTTCTGAGGAGTGTTTCTGGCAGTGTTTTTGCCTTGCTGACAAAAAACCCAATACACTACCCTGGACTTTTATTTTCCTTTTTCCTTTGTTACTTTGTTTATTGCTGGAGCACTCTAAAATATTTTTATTGCAGATTCTGTGCTCCATTTAAGGCTTAAAGTAAATATTATGCTCCACACTGCTCCTAAAATAAAGAACTTACTGGGAGCAGACTGGGTCTTATCTTTCATATTTCACAAATGTTATGGAGTCTCACTTAAAAGAAAATCATGATTTTGCAGGCTAAAGCTTGTTATTTAAAATCAAAATTTTGGGCTAAATCAAGCCCACTACGTGGCAATAAAAATTTATCTCCATTCCTCCATAATTCCTTCCACTTGCTGTGTTCTCCAAGGGCTGCACAGCAACATCTCTGCAGAAATGGCACCCAGCTCTGCCAAACAGGAGGAAAATGCCTCCAAACCCCCTCCTCCTCCACTTCCACAGCCTATAAATACAAACCACTGGGGAGATTTATGAGGGAAAAGAGAAAAAAGCCCACTCTGGCACTTTGTTGCAGCTGAGGGCTTGTGTACAAAAATGTGATTTATGTCTGGGGTGGCAGCTCATCCACGGAGCGATGGACCCGGCGTGCAGGGTCACTGCTGCTCGCCCTGCCATCACCCATTTCCACAGATTTTCCTTCTCCTGGCTGAGAGACTTGGGTTGGGCTGGAATTTCACTGAGTTTCAGCCTCGGGACAAAAAGAATAATCCAGCTGTGGGAAAGCCAGGAGCTCCAGGGCTGAGAGGGAAACACCAAGCTCTGGGTCGCAGTTCCTCTGATGCTGGAGGACACCCTTAAAAGAGGGTCTCTTTTAAGGGTCTTAAAAGAGACCTTCCTGGGAAGGAAGGTTTACATCAAATTGAGGGTGATGTGATTTTGGAAGTTAATTCATTCTTGGGTTAATTATCCCGCGGGCTAATTCCCGTGCTGCCTTGGGAAGGAGCCTCTGGCAGGGCTCCCAAACCCCTGTGCCCCCAAACCCCCAAACCCCTGTGCCCTGCGTGGGCACCCTGGCCCCTCTGACTGTGCTTGTAACAAACACAGGCAAGGAGCACCAGGAATTCACTCCATGGAGAGGTCGAGAGCCACAGGGGAGGATTTATGGGATCCTGTGCTGAGCTGAAGCAAAGCAACCACAGCATAAAACCCTGGGGCAGAAATCTGCAGTGGGGTATCCGTGACCTTGGATGATGAGGCTGGACACCAGTTCACACAAACATGGAGTGGACCCATAAACTTAATAACTCTGGAAAAACTGGGGTGGCTCAGGCTCTAATCTGGTTGAAGAATGAAAAACATTTTCCCTCATAAGCTTCCTATTTTTTTCCCTCGCATGGGCACGGTTCAGTTGGAGACTTCTCACTCTGTGCTGCTGAAATAAAGTGGCTCAATGTGCACCTTTAAACCAGGTCATCAATCTCGTGTCACTCAGATCATGTGTTGTGCCTCAGCTTCAGTTAATGGAATATTTAACTGCCTTAAGAGGGACAATAAATTGAAGTCAATGCTTCCCTTCAAGATTTTATCCATAATTTCACCCAAATAAAAGAAAAATCATTGACTGGAAACCACTGGGCTGTTTCCTGAACAGCATTTTACCTGTGAGCACACAGTGACATCCCACCTCAAAGCGTGCCAGTGCAGGATGGGTTCTCCATCCCTCAGCTTCCAGTCCTGCCCAGGAGGGGTTGCTTTGGTTATCCCGGGGTACCCCGTGGCTTACAGGGCTCTGAGAACAAACCCTTCCCTCCCCTGGTTCTGGATGACAGAATTTTGGAAGGCAAGCACATCTGTGAAGACAGCTCTCCTCAGAGCAGCTGCTGTGGATGATGAAATAGGAAATGCCCTTCCCACTGCTCACGCACGAATTCCTTTCCCCACAGAGAATTTGGGTAGCAGCAAACCTCTCCTGGCCAAAACCTCAGCCTAATTTTGGAGGTCTCTGAAGATAAACACCACGGAAGGTAGGAAACAGGCTGCAGCAATCAATTTTCTACATTTCTGTAGAAATTACGGGTTATTTATGGGCTGTTTTGTCAGCCCCAACCATCCTCTCCCAGGAGTTTGCTCCAGTGGGGAAAGGTGGGACCCTGAGACGTGCTAGGATTCTCCCAGTGACAGCAGCACCAAAAAGCTGTTTGGTGCAGATGTGGGATGAGATGGTGACACGAGGAACCGAAATGTGGAGCAAATCCCACTGATAATTTTTGGGAAGTTGCCTGGCAGCCTTGGTTGGGCTGGGAATATTAAATGCACACCTGATCCCGAGGGAAAGCTGAGCAGCAGCAGGGCAGAGCTGCCTGGGGCTGAGGACCAGGGCTTGTTCTCCAGCCCAGCCCAGCATTCCCACCTCCAGCTGGCTCGGGATGAGCTCTGGACAGCTCCCCGTGGCTGCAGGGCCAGCAGAGCTGTCCCTGCCCGTCTGCAGGAGGCTGTGCCAGGAGCAGGGGCACATGGATGGGTGTGGGTGGCTCCCAGAGCTCCCCAGGGCAGGATTCCTGCACAGAGCCAGGACAGGCTCCACATAAATCACAATTACTGGGTTTTACCCTCTCAAGAGGGAGCTGGCACAGTTCAGAGTGAGCCCAGTGCCTCTGAGCCAGATGGCCTTTGAAAAAGCTCTTCAGGAAATGATGTATCTGTGTTTGAGAGGAGAAATGCAAGCCAGAAATCTCAAGTGCCTCTCCAACCTCTGCTGCTCATCTGTCCCATGGAATAATTCCCCTTTCAGTGTCACCCAAGAATGAATTAACTTCCAAAATCACATCACCCTCAATTTGATGTAAACTGCAGGGGGTTTGCTGGCTCCAAGCAACAGGAATCAGCATTTCAAAGGGGTCTTTCTTGGGTTTATTTTTTATCTTTTTTTTAAAAAATGGGAGACTGGGAAAGGGAAGCCTCCAACAGATTTTTTCCTGCATAGGACACTCATGCTGATTTCTTAGCAGTGAAATCCTGCAAGCGAGGAGGCAAAGAGCAGCACAGCCCAGTCTGTGCCAGGGATGGGGCTGCTGGCACTGAAGAGAGCATCAGGGGGCCACCACGCTGGCCACGAGCCAGGGCATCGGTGGCCACGTGTGTCGGTAAAGGCACAATAAAAGAAACTCTGACACCTGCTAGGTTCAGCAGAAAGAGGAAAAAAAAAAGACTTTATTTACATTTCTCATACTTTATAGGGTTCTCAACTCCACTAGGGATTGGAGGACATGTCACTTCCTCCTCAATCCCACTGGAGAAAAAGGATGCTCATCAAACTTTCTCTTATCACAAAAGGAATGAAAAACAGAAAATACAGTTAAGTATACATTGGCTGTTGTTTACATGAAAGTGTGTGAGAATCTGACTCCAAATATGTAAATTATCAGAAGGCTGAGAAAAACCAGGGTGACAGCCACCACGCTGCAGGTGGCATCTGCCCAGTGCTGTGCCAGGGTCCTCAGCCAGAGCCACTGGTGCCCACAGGAGCAGTGACCACAGAAACCCTCCTGGCTGTTCTCCATCCCCTGTGACCACAGAAGAATTTCCACAGAAACCCTCCTGGCTGCTGCTCCAGCCCTGTGACCACAGAAGAATGACCACAGGAACCCTCCTGGCTGTTCTCCATCCCCTGTGACCACAGGAGCAGTGACCACAGGAACCCTCCTGAATGCTGCTCCACCCCTGTGACCACAGATCAGGAGGGGATGGAGCAGGGAGGGAGAAAAACAGCTCAAGGCAGATCACTGGAAATACCCTTCCTCTGTCTCTAGTTCCTGTGAATGAAACCATTTCATCTTTTAACACTAAACTCTGTTATTGGAGAGCCTCCCCCTCTTACCAGGGGAAGGTTTCCAGGATGGAGATGGCTGTAATGCTCTTTCAGGTGTGGAAAACCACCCCAGGAACACAACCTGGCCTTCCCAAGGCACACGAGTGGTGACAAACCCCACAGCCCACCCTCACCCACTTGGATTAACTCCTACATCCACAACCCACCCTCACCCACTTGGATTAACTCCTGCATCCGCTCTGAGGACCCTGGCACTGCCCTGGAGCCACTGCAGGGACAGAAGACAAGGCCAGGCAATGCCACCTCTGCCACTTGTGCTCCATTACAACCACTTAATTCAACATCCCTGACCCCTGGAGAGCTGCAGTTTGACCATTTCTGCGTTGATTCACAGGCTCACAGCCCGAGGCACAACCTGGGCTGGGGAAAGCCCTGAGGGTTTTGTTTTAAGGGTTATAACACTTTTGTTTCTCCTGCACAGAGCAATTTCTCTGCCTCAGCTTTATGTGGTGAGCAGAAAACGCAGTTTGGAGTGGCTGGGTTTAGATTTCCGAGCAGCTGTTAGAAAAGAGCCCAAATGTAACAGATTTACATTTCTGCTGTCATCTGAGGCCTCTTTGGTGTTCCTCATGAAAGGAGCTCCGTTCAAACAGGAACCAGCACCTCCGACCTGAAATACTTCAGCACATCTGACAGCCTCACTGAAACCTTCAGCAGAGAGGCCTGTTCTCAATTTCACAGGCGACAACTGAGGCAGGAGATGCGGGGTTGTGAGGGTTGTGAGGTTGTTTCTCCCACTGATGTTCTCAACCTCCTTTGAAGAAGCCTTTGCCCAACAGTTTTGCTCACATCCCGGAGCAAAAAAAGGATTTGGGAACACGCAGCACCTTAGTGCTGGCAGTTTTCTGATTAATTCTCTGCCAGCTCCTCACAGGACTCGCTGTCCTAAAAATATTGATAATTTGGGGCTTGGATTCGTACAGGATGTGGTCCAGAGGTGAGAAAGAAAAAGGGCATGATGGATTCTTATTTATTGGTGCTGTTTTGGTGGCATTTTCTGTGGCTTTATTGAAGGGCTCATTAGCACAGCCTCGCCTGCATTGTTACCTACTGAGCTAAATAAAACAAATATTTGCATATGCGATGAAATGCAAATGAAGCACCACCCTAAATGTTCCTCGTAACAAAAGCAGAGTGTGGCTGATGCTGTAGCCCTTTTCTGAGTGTTTCATGCAAAGATTCAGTCAGATAGATCAGAAAATGTGTTTGAGGTACAAGGAATTAATCAAGAGAGCACTAAAACGGTACCGAGTTCCCAAATCTCACAGCACAAATGGAAATATCACCCTAAAACCACTGCACACAGAATCCTTTGCATCCATCACCTTCCCTTCCACCTTCCTTTTCCTCCCCCTCAGTGTTTTGGTTTGTGATCTGCTTCCAAACCCCTCGAATTCTCCAGCTGGGAAAGCACAAAATCAAATTTTAAAGCTAATACCTGATTTTCACTTTTGTGTATATTTTATTTTGCTGTTTTCATTTTTAGCTGCAGTGTAATTTTTTCCCTGCTCCCTTGTGAAATTTTGCTTGGAAACCGACCTGAAACTTCACAGCTTTTATTCCCTTTCCTTCCGCTGTCCTAATCCTCATCATACATAATTTTGAATTCTTTGTGGTTATTAAACTCCTTCTCTCTTCATCTTTGAACCATCTCGCTGGCTGAGAAATGGACTGAAATACTGATACTGAACCACAGTAAGGGAGCTATGAAATGGTTATCACCCCAAAAATCACCTAAAAAAATCTCTGTATGGTCCAAAAACAGAGCAAATTTTTTTTGTGGTGAACACAGGTATGAAGGAAAGCTGAGTGGAACAAGCACAAGCAGACTCCTCATTTTACAGCCCCTTTCTATCTTTTTTTCCTTCCTTTTGTTCATTTTCTTTCCTCTGTATGAGACCTCAGACCAGGAAGATTGTTGCAGTTAGAGGTGCTGAGTTAATTCCTCAGTTCTTGCAGCCCATTAGTATAATTCCACTTATTTAATAATTAATGGCTATTTCAATTAATTGAGCAGGAATATCCAAGGTTAACGAGCTCGTTTGCTTAAAGCTAAAGACTGGAGCCCTTTGCTGACCCAGAGCTCGGGGATCTGCCTCCCTTGCTGTGCCCTCCCAGCAGTTTTCCATCAGAATTTCCCGTTTGCCCTCACATTTCTCTGACTTTTCCAGGGTTTTCCATCCTTCAGACAGACCCGCCCTGCCTGCTGGTGTTTGTAACTCTCATTTAACAGCAACCCTCGTTCAGAGCCGTGCCCCCATTCTCCCCTTCCTAATCAATAGCTAAAGCAACTGGCAGCAAAAGTCAAACAGGGAATTAGGGACGTGTAAAAGGTGGAATTGCCCTAACGTGCCACTCTCAAAGTCTGTAAGGGGCTGATTTCATTACAATTTATTTCCCCAGGTCTGAGCTTTTCTCAGCTGCTGGTGATTGACGCGGCAAATTTTATTTCCATGGATTTATTTAACAGATTTTAATCTGTGAGACGTTTCTGTATCAAAATGAACCTGGAGATGCTTCTTACAAGGTTTACCTGGCAATAAACTGGTGGAGACTTCTCCCCAGCTGGCCCTGAGCCTGTCATTCCAAGTTGAGCAGCAGATTCTTGGGAACAGTTGGAAAAGCTGGGCCCTGGTGTCACATTTGCAGTGCAATAATTTCACTTTGTGCACAACCTTGAAGTACCCAGAGCTACTCCCACGCTGGAATACACGAGTTTTGTTTCCTGTATTAAGCTAACAGAGCTCCAAGTGGGAATAATTAAACCCATAATTAATATTTGAGAGCCCAGTGAAACTCCTACAATGAGAAAATACAGCTCCTCCCACACACAGCTCTGTGTATGTGACAAACTTGCCCTTAACACATAAAAATCTGTGCAACAAAGTGGGGCAGCTCCTGAGCTGATCTATAAATGTTCCACAAATACCCCAAAACAGCAGCACCCACCCCATCCTCCACTCCTGACAGAAGCTCTTCCCCTGGTGCTGAAACCACCTCTAAACAAAACCTTCCAGCACTGCAAATGAAAATAAAGTTAAGAAATGTTTGGACCAGCTCCGAGATTTTTTTTTCATCACTTGGGCCTGGACATTTCCAGACAGAGCTGGGAGAGCAGAGGGAACTTTACACACATCCATGGCATCCAGACCTTTGAAAATGCAGGCAGGTTCCCATGTTTCCAGCTGTAGCTGTTGTTACACAGCTGATAAATACAATTAACTTCCATCTGTCACTGTAAAATCACAATTTTAACCCCCCAAATTTATAACTCCAATTATCCGACCTACCCTTAGCAGCCCGTGATGGGATGTCACTGTGTGCTCACAAGTAAAGCACAACACAGCAAATATTCACCTTTGAAAGCTGCACTGCTCATTTTGGGAGATAAAAGCAGAAACCTGCCTTTGTTGTCTATGGCAACATAACCCAGCATGGGGGAAACGGTGTTTTAAATCAGAAATCCTGCAGTTTTCATTGTTAATACAAGCCTTAAAAGCTGATTTAGGCACCACCTGCCTGTGTTGCTGCAGCAGGTTTGCTCTGAGGTGCAAAGGGCTTTGCTTGACTGGAGCCTTGGAGCTTTAACAACAATTAAAGAGTGTTTGATGTTGGAAAACTCAGCCCTCGCTGTCTGTATTGACTTTTATAATCTGCCAGGCTGAGCCCGTTGAGCCCGTCAGTGATTATGGACAGGAGCACAGAGATTTTATCCTGGAGCACACAGGAAATGCTCTTGTTCTGGTGGCTCAAGCTCAGCAATTCAGTGTTTTATCCTCGCTGCTGGTGCAGACAGCACCACTGGGAGCAGGAGATGAGGGAGGCTCAGGTTTGGGAGGCTCAGGTTTGGGAGGCTCAGGTTTGTTTATCAGGTACCACACACTGAATTCACACTCGTTGAACGCTTTTTGAAGAGCCCGCCCTGTCTCATCCCTTCAGCTGGTGGCAGAACCAGTTTGCAGCCATTCCTGTGTCTAAAATGCTTTTATTTAGCCATAAATCAATTTAGTGTCTGTTTGGGTCGGCGTGAGAAGCTCCTCACAAGGAGGAGCTGGGAGTTCCCCCTGTGGCTCTCCCTGCTCCCCAGCACCCAGGCTGTGGGTGCAGAGTGTGGGATCCCCCTGGGGTGGCTGCACACAGATCTTGAACAGATCACAAACCCCAGCCAAGCCCCTGCAGCACTTGCTGTGAGGAACCAGGCTCTGAATCAAATTCCCCCTGGGAATTCGTTGCACTGTAAGCCCTTCTTCACTGAAAACACCTGCAGGATTTTTACTGTTTCTCCACTGATTTTATAGGTGACACAATCCTGGAAATGCTGGAATGGGCTTTTCCTCTCCTTTGCTTATCAGCAGCCACAAATTGTACCACTGCTAGGAATAAATCTGACTGTGCTGGGCAGTGAATTGCAGTCAGGAATCCATCGATTATATCCAGGAGCGTTTGTGGAGAGATCCCATCCCCTCTGCAACGCTGGAACGGGGCTGCATTTCCCCTCTGCCCAAATTCACTGCCTTTGCTGGCACCTCATTACGTGCAGCCCTTCTGCTGGAATTTGCTGAGGAAAATGAGCAGGGCTCTGCTTTCTCTGCTGCTCCCAGGGAAATCCCAGGGCTGACAAATCAGTAATCTGGAGACTACCAGCATCTCTCCTGTTAAACCACAGTGCCCACACCATTAAATGATCACTTAAGGAGGAAAAAATCAGCCTTGCAGCTCACTCTAATTTTTCTGAGAGGTGCTTCATGAAGACTTAAAATAGAAGGAAATAATTTCCTGATTAAGAGTCTTCCCAATGCACTATTCTGTCGGCTATTAGATCTCTGATATATCTGGCTTTTTTTAAAAACCCCAAACAACTCATTAAAGCACAGTGTAAATTGGTGCCGTGGGATAAACACAGAATGGACAGAGCCATGGAATGAACATAAATCAAAGTGCTTTGTCATGCATTTGGTGTTAGCACATTTTCTATTTGTAAAACACCCTCTGGATGCTGTTCCACATTAAATGATAATATAGGAACCTCGTGCAGCTGAGCAGGAGGAGAAAGACAAGACAGCCTGTGTCAAAAAAAAGATGATGTGGTGATGAAACGCTGCCCTGCTGAACTCATTGTGAATTCTGAAGGTTCTTTCACTAAAACCAGCTCTATCAGAGCTAATCTTATACGTGATGGAGGGAAAAAAACCCTACTAACCTCAGTGGAGCTGAATCAGTTGCTGTTCTAAAGGCAAAGTCATCCAGTTTCGACAGGGCCAAAAAAGTTGTGAGAAAAGATTTTGACAAATAATGATAGCAAGCGAGGCGAGAGGTGAGGAATGCAGAGCTTTGTGTCTAATTGCACGCCTGGAGTACCAAACCTTTATTTCAGGAATAAAGTGCTACGAGAGCTGCCAAGTATCAAATCTATCAGTGCACAGCATCCTCCAGAAACTTCCATTTTAAGTCATCCAGACCTTCTGAAATATCTGTCAGGTTAAATGAATTATTAGCCCTAAGACAAGAAAGTTCTTTGCCTTTATGTTAGCACAGAACTATTTCATTTGATTAAAGTTCTGGTTGGATCATGCGGCTGCTTTATCTCTGCCACACTGAATTATTGATTTCAAACCTTTCCTTTTGGTTATTGGGACTTTTTGTCGCAGAGTTTTCACTGAGAGTGGTTTTCAGCTGCATCCTGAGCTCGAACAGTTTAGGTGAAATGGGAGCAAGGTTAAATATTGGTTCTGCTTTAATTCCAAGCTTTACATTTGTGATGCTCACACTTCAGTAGAGGTGGCTGCTTCTCGTCACAGCAAGCTCTGCTCCAGGTCAGTAATTAATTAGCAGGACAATGAATGAGTAATTTATTGACTTGCAGGACACAAGATGACTCCAGATCATTAGGGTATGACCAGGGCAGTGGCTTGTGCTGGACAGATTGTGCAGGGATTTGATTACTTGGAATTTCTACCCAAGACCCAGCACACAAACACAGCACGAGCAGTGCTGGGGTCAAACGGCCAGAATGAGTAAATAGGAAACACTAAATTAATCCAGGTTAGGTCAGTGATAGATCACCCATGATAGACCAATTAGCTGGATGGATTTATACCCCAAGTCTTTCCAGAGGAACAAGTCAAAGATGCAGGGATGAATTTTAAATCCTGGAGGGAAACACCACATCCCAAGCAAATCCTGCAGCAGGCAGGTGTGTGCCCACCTGCACCCCTTCAAACAGCAGCAACCTGCATTTCACCCCCAGAGACAAAGAGAATCAGTGTGAAAATGTTGTTTATTTAATATATCCCATGCCCAGTTGTGATTTTCCCTGGAAAAACTGTGCACGAGTGACCCTGCACATTAAGAACAGATGGGAGCAGCATGGAGCCCTTCCCAGGCCAGCTCTCCCTTCACTGCTTCCCTGACAACTCCCTGGCAGCTTCTTTCTTGCTTTTTGTTTGTTTTCAAATGCAAACTTTGCTCCCCTCTGTTTCTGCTAAGCTTGCCAGCCTTTCAACAGCATCATTTTCAATAATGCCCTAATTTATATCTAATATCTCATGTCTTCAAGCTTTGATGGCGCTTCAGCTTTGCAGGCTGGGAGGGTTTTTACAGCCTCTGAGGCTGCCACAAATCAGGGAATTCATTATACAGCAAAATACACTCTCAAATGGAGGCTGTTCCTAAAAACAAGCCTATTTTTTCCTGCAATGATTGTTGCAAAATATCTGGAGGTTTGAAGCCAAATGGACTCCTTCACCTAGGAAATAAGAAATAGCTGTGGGAAAATATTTTTCCAGGCAGACACAGAACTCCAGCGCAGGGAGAGTGCAGAAAATTCTCACTGCAGTGTGGAGAGAGTCCCCACCCCCCTGTTTCACCAAAGTAATTGGCCAAAATTCATTTTTAATCACTTAGGGAGTGGCTGGAAAGGCTCAGACCCCCGAAGATCACATTCAGCTTGTTCCTGGGTGGCCCTTGCTGCTCCTCTAGCAAACTATTCAGCAGAGAAAGAGTCTGGGGTGTGGGTTGGTTTGGTTTTCTTTAGTTTAAGGTGAGGGAGATGTGCTCACGCTTTGAAATATCAAAAGCAGGGTTTAATCACAAAGGAAAATAAATGAAATGAAAAATAACCCCGGACTTGATGGTGTTCACTGCTCCCTCTTATCTTGTGCAGGATCAGGAGGAGTGTGATGGCTCCAGCCAGGGGAAGGCCCTGGGAATGCCTCGTACTCTGGGCAGAGGCAGAATGAGGAGCAGATGCTGTGTGAAAAAGCAAACTGATAACGTTGCATTATTTTGCTGTGGTTTATAATGGAAAGGGAAATAAGTTTTGGGTGTCTGTTGTCCTGTTTTTTGCTAAGCCTTCTGTGTATAATATGGAGTCAGAAAAATTTTCACACAGTTTCATGTAAATAATGGCCAATGTTTATTTAACTGTCTTTTCTGTTTTTCATTCCTTTTGTGATAAGAGAAAGTTTGATGAGCATCCTTTTTCTCCAGTGGGATTGAGGAGGAAGTGACATGTCCTCCAGTCCCTGGTGGAACTGAGAAACCTGTGAAGTACAAGAAATGTAAATAAAGTCCCTTCTTTTCCTCTTTCTGCTCAACCTAGCAGGTGTCAAGAGTCTCTTTTCTTGTGTCCACTACTGACACAGGTGTCTATAAAGCAATCCCAGAAAATATCAGAGAATCAGGGAACAGTTTGGGAGGGAAGGGACCTTAAAGCTCATCCACCCACCCCTGCCATGGCAGGGACCTTCCACTGCCCCAGGCTGCTCCAAGCCCCATCCAACCTGGATCCCTGGGATTTCCAGGGATCAGGGGCAGCCACAGCTGCTCTGGGAATTCTATTCCAGGGCCTCACTGCCCTCACAGGGAAGAACTCTTTCCTGATATCCCATCCAAAGCTCCTCTGTGTCCAAGCCATTCCCCTTCTCCTGTCCCTACAGACCCTTGTGAAATGCAGCAGCTTTATCCAGCACGCTCTCTGGGCTTCTCCTTTGCTGTACATGGACATAAACCCATGGCTTTTGGCAAAAATCACATCAGCACAATCTCACTGCACTGCTTTGCTGAGCGTCTCCACATTACAGGAGATCCACTGCCATCAGGAGAGGGGAAAAAACAGCAGTAATTTGCTTTAAATTAGGATAAGAGAAGAAAACACTTCCTGTTGCTCTTACAAACTTTATCTCGTTCCCTGGGAAGCTTTGTTTCTACTCCTGCTGAAGACAAATTGGGCTTTCTTACTCTTTTACCAAGTCCTCAACAATCAAATAACAGAATTAAGTTACACACGATGAGCTAAATAATTTACTTACTGCAGGGCTTCCCAAGCAGACTTTTTCCTGTCTGAAGATAAAGGGCTGTCAGCATCCTTCAAAATCTGTTGCTTTTCCCTTGCCAGGAATACATCTGCTTCATCTAAGTGCCTGTAAACATTGAGCTTTAATTGCTTGCTGGAAAATGTGCGTGACAAATCCACAACCCAGATTTCTTATTTAAAGAACTTCCTGAACATTTTTATTAAGGAAAAAAAATACCAAACCAAACCAAACCAAACCAAACCAAACCAAACCAAACCAAACCAAACCTGACTTGATCTCTCAGCTGTACTTTTTCTCATATTGCATGAAAAGAACAGAAACAAAAAAATAAAAAGAAATCAGTTCTCTCTGTTTTCTTCCAATCTTATTATTCTACACTTCAGGTGTTGAAAAATTAAATGTGTGGGTATTAAATGCAAATCTATAGGGTCAAGAGAACGATGGTAAATTCCCATCCTCTTGCAAGCCCACCCAGTTTTCCTGCAGCAGCCCTCCCTCCTCAAGCTGACGCACACACTTGGAGAGTTCAGGGAGAATTCCTTTGATGCCTTAGGTTTTAATTTCTATATTTTTCAAACTCTGTACTGCCCAGTGTGTAACTCCGCAGTTCCTTGTAGCTCGTGAGCTGCTCTCTTAGGCCAGACAGACACAACAAAGCCTCTCTGAGCTGTTCAAGGACACTCGGGCTGGCCTAGGCCCAAAGGTGTAAACTGGGACCATGAGAGAGGCGGAGAAATTGAAGAGAGCTAAAGTTTTAATTGGTGAATTTATGCTGAGATGCAAATGGACCAAACCTATAACAGTGTCAAGAACTCGTGACTCGTTGTCCACCTTGGGGTCCATTTTATGGAAGCAGCCTCTGGCTCCCCAGGGTGTGCCTTGAAGGCCTTCAAATAAATCCCTGCCTTTATTCCCTCACTCCTGTCTGGTCTCTGCTTCTGGGTGGCTGGGAGAAGGCATCAACAATACCTAGGCAATAATAAATGCAGGTAAATAGCTGAAAATTCTCAGTGGAATTAGGTTTTTTTGACTTGTTTCCTGATGTTTTACCAACTTTTTCCTCATTAGTTAATAATTTATTGGACGAAACCCCCTCCTGTGAGTATTTTGTACAAGTTCTCATCAGAGGATAGCACAATACAGAGATATTTTATTGTTTTCAGCATCACCCTCTACTATATACAATTATTAAAACCCCCTCTATATGTTCAATTGAGGAATATTTTCCTGCTTGGATAGGGAAAAAATTTTTTTTTCAAAGCAGCATCAGCTCTACTGGTTGTGCTGAAATATTAAAAAAGTATAAATTATTTATATAGAGACAGACACAATGCTTTCTTCAGAGCATCACATCTAAAAATTACACACAAGGCTTGATTCAGGACACTGAATAGGTGAGGAAACATCCACCTGAACTCACTTCATTTAGTTTTCTTCTTTTTAAAATCAATGTTAGCAACAATAATATCGGAAATTGAGCTCAACACTTTGAAAATGGGAGGGGAAAAAAAAAGTCCCATCAGCCAAAAACATCATCTGCCACTCACCAGAACAAAACCAAGTGCATTTATTGAAGATGAAAATGTGTTCTGAACAAAAGGGAGCAGCAGAATTTTATTGCAGCAATAAAGACCTTCATCAAATCATTTCTGAGATGTTGTTTCAGCCCTGGAGTGCTGAGCACTCTCTGCAGGACAGCTGCAGAGCAAAATGCCACCCCAGAAAGCTCCCAGCTCCTTACAACCCTTAGTGAAGTTTTTATTTAATTATGGTGGAGTAAACCAAGCACTGCTTTAACAGCAAAATGGCTTAATATTAAAAAAAAACCTTTCCAAAGCTTTCTAGGAACATGGTTTGTTCTAATAAATAATATTCTCACTTGTATTATTTGAGGTTTATTCAGGTTTTTCTGCTGAGATCCGGACCAAAGCTGCAGCTGAACTTTATTTTGCACTGGGCAGTTTAATTTACCCCTTATAAACCTGCAGCAGGGAAATAAATACCCCTCACCTTAAATGCTCATTTATTGCTCTGGGTCTGTCACACTTGATTAAAATCCAGAGTTTTCCTCCCAGGCTGAATTCAGCTTTTCATTTCAAGGGACTCCATTGAGAAATACCAGCCCTTGTTTCCATATTTACCCTTCCAAACGGGTTCCCATCCTGCCCAGCTGGAAGCTGATCCCGATCCATAATTCCAAGATCTGCTTGCTCTTTGGGAATGTGGGAATGGGGCACTTTCCATCCAGGAGCTGCCACAACTGGGGCAGGAAAATCCTGGGAGAGACACTCGGAGCTGGGAGTGCCCTGCCAGGGGAGGGCCAGGACAAGGGGAATGCTTCCCGCTGCCAGGGGCAGGGCTGGGTGGGGTTTTGGGGAGAAATCCTTCCCTGGCAGGGTGGGCAGGCCCTGGCACAGGGTGCCCAGAGCAGCTGGGGCTGTCCCTGGATCCCTGGAATGTCCAAAGCCAGGCTGGATGGGGCTGGGAGCAGCCTGGGACAGTGGGAGGGGTCCCTGGAAGGTGGAGTTGGATGATCCTTAAGTTCCCTTCCAAACCATTCCACAATCCTGTGACACACACAGTACTTTGAGGGAAAATAAAATTTAAAATCTTTAAATTCAGCTGCTTTTCCGAGCGATCGCTGGCAGGATACAAACAGGGCTTTGCAAAAAGGACACAGAAATCCAGAAATTGGGAAAAGACACTCTTAATTGCCACACCAGCTGAGGAAACAAAGCAAACTGTGTCCAACAGCACTTGGCAGGAGCCCAGCATGGCCANAGATCCGGGAGAGACACTCGGAGCTGGGAGTGCCCTGCCAGGGGAGGGCCAGGACAAGGGGAATGCTTCCCGCTGCCAGGGGCAGGGCTGGGTGGGGTTTTGGGGAGAAATCCTTCCCTGGGAGGGTGGGCAGGCCCTGGCCCAGGGTGCCCAGAGCAGCTGGGGCTGTCCCTGGATCCCTGGAATGTCCAAAGCCAGGCTGGATGGGGCTGGGAGCAGCCTGGGACAGTGGGAGGGGTCCCTGGAAGGTGGAGTTGGATGATCCTTAAGTTCCCTTCCAAACCATTCCACGACCCTGTGACACACACAGTACTTTGTGGGAAAATAAAATTTAAAATCTTTAAATTCATCTGCTTTTCCGAGCAATCGCTGGCAGGATACAAAGAGGGCTTTGCAAAAAGGGCACAGAAATCCAGAAATTGGGAAAGGAAACTCCCAGCACCCCACCAGCTGAGGAAACAAAGCAAACTGTGTCCAACAGCACTTGGCAGGAGCCCAGCATGGCCAGTGCTGCTCGGAGGGGCAGGTTTGGTTAATCATCCTCCAAAAAGAGGTTTCTCCCACTGCTCCACCACGCCTTTGCTGCTGCAGAATTTGGGAAGCCCCCAGTGCCATCCATCAGGTGCAAGACCTGCAGGGCTCCCTCGCCAGCGCTTCCATCTCCTGCTGGCACTTCCACTGAACCAGTTCACAATTTAACCAGGATTCTCCTGGGTTATTGTCAGTGCTGGCACTTCCTGCTCTCCATTTAAACCAGGATTGTCCTGGGTTATTGTCAGTGCTGGCACTTCCTGCTCTCCATTTAAACCAGGATTGTCCTGGGTTATTGTCAGTGCTGGCACTTCCTGCTCTCCATTTAAACCAGGATTCTCCTGGGTTATTGTTAGTGCTGGCACTTCCACTGAACCAGGAGTCTCCTGGGTTATTGTCAGTGCTGGCACTTCCTGCTCTCCATTTAAACCAGGATTGTCCTGGGTTATTGTCAGTGCTGGCACTTCCTGCTCTCCATTTAAACCAGGATTGTCCTGGGTTATTGTCAGTGCTGGCACTTCCTGCTCTCCATTTAAACCAGGATTCTCCTGGGTTATTGTCAGTGCTGGCACTTCCACTGAACCAGTTCACAATTTAACCAGGATTCTCCTGGGTTATTGTCAGTGCTGGCACTTCCTGCTCTCCATTTAACCAGGATTCTCCTGGGTTATTGTCAGTGCTGGCACTTCCTGCTCTCCATTTAAACCAGGATTCTCCTGGATTATTTTTAGTGCTGGCACTTCCACTGAACCAGGATTCTCCTGGGTTATTTTCAGTGCTGGCACTTCCATTGAACCAGGATTCTCCTGGGTTATTGTCAGTGCTGGCACTTCCTGCTCTCCATTGAACCAGGATTCTCCTGCATTATTGTCAGTGCTGCAGCAGTGCTTTGTGCTGCAGGCACAGGGAATAACAACTTCCAAACAACATTATCTTAACAGCTCTCTCTGAACTTTCGTAGTTCTGAAGACAATTTTGCTAAAGCAGCTGGTAACTGGATTGAATTTTCAGAGCAATCAGCCTCCCAAATGGAAGAAAATACAAATAATGAGAGATAGAGATAAAGTCAAGTTGTTTTTTCCTTTGCTGTCTCACTCATCCTCTGGCTTCTGCTCTCTCTGTCCCTGTTTATTATTTTCAGAGCTGTTTTATATAGAACTAAAGGATTTTCAGGAACGTGCCCTCACTACCATGATCCCAACACTTTCAGCTGCTCATCTGCATTGTAATTGGTGCTCAAACTTCCTTGTGATTCTCTCTATAAAGACAGCTCCAAACAACTCGTGGCAGAGCCACAAAGAAGAGTAAATGCTTAAAAAATACCTAAACCCCATGGCCTGGCACTGCAGCCAGCGAGGGATCATCGTTTGAACCCCTGTTTCAGGAGACAGCAGGGTTTGTCTCAAAGCCTTGTGCCTGCAGGAGGGGATTACCCAGAGCTGGTGGTTTTACCCCAAACAGGGGAGGGATTTGTGGAGAGCAAATCCCAGCCCTGGGAGCGCTGGGGTGGAACCCCCAGTCAGGGAGGCTCCCAGAGCCAGGGGCAGCTCCTGGGTTCTTGTATTAGCCCTGGGTCACCCTGGTTTTTCTCAGCCTTCTGATAATTTACATATTTGGAGTCAGATTTTCACACAGTTTCATGTAAATAATGGCCAATGTTTATTTAATCATATTTTCTGTTTTTCATTCCTTTTGTGATAAGAGAAAGTTTGATGAGCATCCTTTTTCTCCAGTGGGGTTGAGGAGGAAGTGCCATGTCCTCCAATCCCTGGTGGAGTTGAGAACCCTATAAAGTGTGAGAAATGTAAATAAAGTCCCTCTATTCCCTCTTTTCTGCTGAACCTAGCAGGTGTGAGAGTTTCCTTTATTGTGCCTTTACCAGCATAGCACCTGTGAAATGATTGTGTGGCCTGTCTGTATTACACTTTGTTAAAATACATCCAATCCGTGGGATTTCAGCATTTTGCAATCAGTATTTTAATGTTTTTTTTCAATTATTTAGTATTATTAGTATTTATTATTTAGTATATTTTTCAATTTTTTCTATAGTAATATTTTAGATTAATATTTTATTGGGCTTTCCTGCCCGCCCCTCCTGATTTCAATGATAAATTTCAGGCTGAGCCATGTGTGGAAATCAGACTTTAAAACAAAACACCTTTAAGAAATAAAAGGTTTCTAACATCAGGTCTTTGTAAAGCAGGTTTTGGTGCCATAAGGATCTTAATGGCATCGTGAGTTATGGGTTTATTTAAATTTTATTTATTTAATGATAAAATATTCATTATTCTTGGCACAAAAATCTCTGGATTTGTGACATTCATCACAGCTGCACTAAGGAAAAGGCCCTTCCATGCCCTGCTGAGGGATCAATTTATTAATTGATCAACTGATTGATCAGTGTCCTCCCACTGAGTCCACATTTCTGTCTGCAAAAATATTGTATTAAAAGCTTTCCAAACAATTTCACTAAAAAAAGGGTACAAATCTTGGTTAGTCTCCACAGAAAAAGCAATATTTAAAAGAGAATTCAATCCCACCCCCTCAGCCAACTCTTCTGTGTCATTTCTTTATTTACTGCATGGGAACAGAGCAGAAGAGGTAAAATGTTGGTAAAGCAAGATAAGCACCACCACAAGGTACAGGTTGTGTTCTGAACTCTGATAAATGAACCTCAGGAACAGAGAATCATGGAATTGTGACTCCATTTCTCTATTTCTCTTCCTTTTTTTTTCCCCTGTGATTTTTCTTTCACTTTCAGCAAATTCGAAGGGAAGAGAAAACAGAGAAACTAAAATGGCCAAATAATTGATTTAATGCCATTTTCTTTGCAGAACAGGAGTCCTCTGTTCTGCTCATGCACGGGAATAATTTAATTTAACAACATAATAAACATTTAGAACAGCATTAATACTTGATTAAGAAGTGATGTTATTGCACTAATGCCATTTCTTTTTTAAAATATTGGCTTTAAAACAGTGTGGATGAAACATCCAGAGGATAGAGTGTAAGCCCTAAAATGGTTCATTGGCCCTTAAATTAGGGCAAATCCTGGATTTTAACAGCTCCTGAGGAAAGCTTTAAAATGAACCATTTAATAATTTAAATGGTTCTGGATTGGTAACTGGGCCAGTCTGGTACTGGTCCAGTTTTGGTGTGCAAAAGGAATGGTTTGGGTGTGGACAAACAGAATGGAAAATTAAACCCACGGAGGAGCAGCTCCAGTCAGAAATCCAGAGGGGTTTGCTGGCAAAGCCAACAGCCTGGCGGGCAGGAATTGCTGTTTTTTGTGGTTTTGGTGCCCAAAAAGGCAGAAAAGGGAGCTGAGTGCAGCTCTCCTCTCCACCTCGGGGTTAGCAGCTGTTCTAGGTTGGGTTTCACCTGGTGTTTGTGAAGAAATGCCAACATTTCAGTGCTGCCTTCTGTGCCTCATCTCCCTCACAAAAATCCAGTGGCAGGGGTAAGTTGAAAGAATTAGGAAGAACGTGCAGTCCTCCCAAAATTTTAGTCTGGACAAACTCATTTCCAAAGTGGGAATTTACAGATTTAATGTTCCTGCAATCCTCTCTTGCTGCAGCTGATGTTGTTTTTGCTACCACAGCCTTTCATTCCAGCTCTTTAGGGTCAGCACAGCCCGAACACACAAGGAACAGAGATTTTCCTCTGAAACTGGATTTAGTTCCACGCCTGCCGTGCAAACGGGAGCACAGGATGGCAGGGAGAGCTCTCCTCACTGATGCTCAAAAGTCACAGAAGTTCTGCCGCCGGTGCCTCTGCACTCACGGGTATTTATTTCCTCACATCCTCACCGTGCCTCTTTTCTCTTTCCATCTCCTCTGGCCACATTTTCAAATCGACAGCTGAGGAAAAAATATTTCCAGTAGCTTTTTTTTGAAGCACTTGGCGTCCTTTGTTCCTCTCTGTTTGGGGATAAAGTGCCTTTTTACAACAGAGGGGAGCTGATGAGGCCCTGAAATGATAAAATCAGATTTCCACGTGGGAATTGCCAGCCGGAGAGGAGAAGACAGACGCTTGCGTTCAAGAAAAGTTTCCCGTGACGTTAAAAGAAACCATCTGCTTTTTCCTTTTTGTCCTTGTTTAGGAGCAGCTTGTGTTTGCAGCTCGTGGTTTAACACGTGGCAGGAACCTGCAGCACTCTGGGAAGCACCGAGCTCGTTTCCTGCTCGCAGGAGAACGCAGAAAGGGTTGGGAAGGAGACATTTCCTCCTGATCACTCTCTGTGTGCTCGGTTGTGTTTTCACAACGGCTGCAGTAAAACCCAGCTGGTGGGCATAAAACGGAATGCAAGGTGGAGAAATTGATTTTTACTTCTGCTCGGGTAGGGCTGAGACTTTCCTTCTCTGCACACGCAGATTTTCTGGTTAGGACGGGCAAACAAGTGATTCCTCAGCTGGGAGTGGAGAGCGAGGTTCAACAGTGAGGAACTTCAGTTGTACTGGTGGTAAAAAGACCCCAATCAGCCCCAGAGCTGCTTGGAGGGACTCCCTGCAGCGCACCGAGCTCGGAATTTCATGATAAGCATTTCATCTCAGTCTTGGAGAGATTCCCCGGGCAGGGCAGGAGCTGGAGGTGAGCTGGATGGGAATTGTAGGAGTGAAGGCTGGAAATCCTCACACCAAAAATCCCCGCGTTTGCTCTCCTGCTCTGCAGCATTTCCCTCTCAGGCAGATGATCCTAAACAAAATTCCAACTTTCCAGGTGGGTTTTCATTTGCTTGGCTGTGAAGAATTCACTTTTGTTTCACCTTTCAGCAGAGATTCCTTGTCTTTTCTTAAGCCCCTTCACAATTCCTTAAATCAGTGAAGAGCTCCAAGGGCACAGCCCAGGGTGGGCCTTTGCTGTGCCTTTTATCCAGGATTTCCAGCAGTCTACCCTGCAGGAGCACGTGGATACCTGATTTAAGGCCCTGTCTTTGGCTCCCTGCTTTGAAGTGTGCCTCTTGTTGGCTTTTATATTTCTGTATCTTTGTAGGGTCTCAGCCCTGGTGGCTGCCTGCCAAAAACCTGGCAGAATAAAGGACTGGCAGAAGCTGCTGAGCTCAGACAATGGATTCTTTTCCTCTGGATTGCCAGTCTGTGGCTGAAATAATGCACTTCAGCAAGTCTTAACAAAGGCAGGGAATTGCTGGGGGTGTTCCCCCTCCCTGTGCTGCTCCTGTCTCTTTTCTGTCTCCTACAACCCCGGATGATTTGGGCTGGCACACGACTGATCCCATATGCACCACGATGATCTCAGACATCTGCTCCCCATCGAGATGTCAGCTCCGTTTGGATTGCCAGCATCTCCAGCACATGCACAGGCACCAGCCAGAATGCTTCCTGACCTTTGGGTGTGTACTCGGAGGAATCAAACGCACGTCGGATCAAATCAGGATAATGATGAGTATGAAAGGATGTGGTGGGAGTTCATTTCCTTCAGTGGAACTGGGGATTCAGGGATGTTGGGATTTTGTTCTTTGGCCACAAAAGTGAGCTACTCCCAGCAGGGATGACCAGGGAATTGCACGGCCACTTTTACTCCGTGGTGAAGGGACGAACTCCAGTAGATCATTGTGTGTGATCTGCCACTCAGTCATGGAACCATCACAGGATCACTCCGTGGGAAAAGCCCTCCCAGACCAGAGTCCAAGCTGTGACTGATCCCCCCCAGCCCAGAGCACTGAGTGCCACCTCCAGGCCTTCCTGGGACACCTCCATCGCCTCCCTGGGCAGTTCCAGTGCCTGACCATCCTTTCCAAGAAGAAATTCCTCCTAAATATTCCTCCTTCTACTGTATTTCCACTAGATTTCTACAAGATCTGAACACAGAGAACTGGGGAATAGATGATACCATTTCCAGCTCCTCCATTCCCTAGAAACCAGGAGGATTCCCCAATTTCTCTCCAGTGAGAGAGAAAATGGGTGATGGACCATCGGCTGTGCATAAATTCTGATAAAAGAATATCACAAAAATATAATTTTAGGTAGGTGGCGGAAACCACAGGAAAAAATCAGTGTCAGGTAGGATGCTAGGGAAGGCTCTGTTTTGGCAGGATTGGGAATACTGAGAAATCTCCTAAATGAAAGCTGGATGTGCCTAGTGACTTAGATAATTACTTTGTCAGAATAAAACACGGTGTTTTATGAAATTGTGTTGTTGTTCAGAGCCATCAGCAGCTGTCACGTGCAGGAAGAGGAGGCCAGGATCTTGTACAGTGGATTTTGATTTCTGGATCTGCACAGTGGATTTTGATTACTGGGTCTGTACAGTGGATTTTGATTAATTGTTGGATCTGCACAGTGGATTTTGATTGATTGTTGGATCTGCACAGTGGATTTTGATTGTTGGATCTGTACAGTGGATTTTGATTGATTGTTGGATCTGCACAGTGGATTTTGATTGTTGGATCTGCACAGTGGATTTTGACTGATTGCTGGATCTATACAGTGGATTTTGACTGCTGGAGGGATGGCACTGGGAAACCAGGCCGTTCAATCACCGGCGTTAGTAAATAAAAAAACAGCTAAAGAGGTAAAACTTTCTAATCAGGAGGAGCTCAGCCTGGGAAGAGAGGGAGCTGCTGGTGTAATCAGCTTGGGATGACAGGCTCAGGAGCAGAAAGCAGCCCGGGTTTTAATGCCTTCATCCAGAGGTGTCAAATCCACCTGGAACGTGCAGCTCAGTTTAGGGGAATGGAAGGGAAGGGAAGAGCTCCAACCTAATGGGCCGAAAAAAGAGCACTTAGAGTGGAAACCTGCTCAGAAGTCACGCTGAGTTCAGCTTTGCCAAAGGGTATTTAGGAGTAAAAGGCCTCTCAGCAGTGTAAATAAAAGGAGAACAGGAGTACCAGTGGCCTGCTGGCAGTGAGAACGGGGTCAAGAGCAAAGATAATTTAGATATTAACCCCAAAATGGGCCTGGCTCCCGTTTCAGAGCAGGGACAGGAGCAGAGCAGGGGAATGTTCTGCAATTCATCACCAGGGCCCGGGCAGCAGCAGAGCCCTGAGTGCTTCCTGCACTTCCCATTAATCTGCATCCAGGGAGCTGGAAGGAGCAGCTTTGGAAGCAGCGAGTCTGGGAGCCAGCACTGGGGGAACCTCTCCTGTTGCCCTGGTTTTTGCTAAAGCCTTCTGTTTTTAACCTTGGAGTCAGATTCTTTCTCACAGTTTCATGTAAATAATGGCCAATGTTTACTTAACGGTATTTTCTGTTTTTCATTCCTTTTGTGATAAGAGAACTTTGATGAGCACCTTTTCTCTCCAGTGGGATTGAGAAGGAAGTGACATGCTCTCCAATCCCTTGTGGAGCTGAGAATTGTATAAGAATGTGAGATATGTCAATAATAAAGTTTTTCCCCTCCTTTCTGCTGAACCTGACAGGTGTGAGAGCCTCTTTATTGTGTCTTGCCAGACACACTCTCCTGCACAGGTCAGGGCTGGAAAGGGGAATCCACCCGAGCAGAACCAGAACTGGGCCGGGACTGAGCCCACACGGATGGGCAGAGACACAGGGGGAGGCTGGGAGAGCTCAGCACCTTCAGCTGAGCAACCAGAGTGCTGAGAGGTCATCAAAATCCTCTCATTTTCTCATGAACAGAGATAAGGGAGGGAGAGTTGCTAGTAAGCAAAAAAAGGGGGACCAAATAAAGCAACAGGCAGAAGAACACATCGACTGGACATGAAATTAGGTGGGAACCTTCAAGGCTGCCTGGAGAGCGATCCCTGGTTGAAGTGATTAATCCTCATTTTCCATGGGTATTTCAATGATTGTGTGGTGGTTTCTCCTTTAAATTTATGGGAAGGTGACAAATACAGACTCACAGAATCACAGAATATTCTGAGTTGGAAGGGACCCCAAGGATGGAGTCCAGCCCTGAAGTGAGTGGCCCATCCAGGGGTCAAACCCACAGCCTTGGTGGTTCTAGCACCAAATACATCCAGATCTGGAATTTGTCAGACCGTTTAATCAACATAAAATTCCTTTTTTTCTGGAATTCTTTTCCCTCTTTGCATTCAAAACCTAACTAATTATTGGCAGAAACATGCTAATGATCAGAACAAAAATTTTGAACGTTGCTTGAGTCTGAATCAACTTTTTTCATGGCTCTTCAAGCCCGTTAACACCTCACCATGACAAAACCTCCCGTTTTGAGGAGTTTGCAAGGATCAAACCCACGGAGTGAATCCGAGCAGAGCAAGCAGCACCATGAAAGTGTTCACAAGGAGGGAACCACCACAGGCATTTAACCCTTTGCAGCACAGAGGTACCTGGGGGTGTTTGATGTTCCTCCCCTCCCCGCCCAGCTGGGAACAGAGAGGAGCTCTCAGAGAAACTTTTCTCAGAAAAGCTCAGGTTTTAATAGATCAGATGTATTAAATAGATGTATTAAATAGATGTATAAATAATAGATCATTCCACAGGGCTGTGAAGCCCCTGGAGGTTTGTCCCAGTAAACATCACACTTTTTGGCCGACTCCTGTGAGCAGCAGTGACAGCTCTGCCCTCCTGATGGTCACTGCCCTGACACCTCCCAGGGTCTGGAGTGCTTCTCTGTTGCCCTGGTTTTTGCTAAAACCTTCTGTTATAACCTTGGAGTCAGAATTCTTTCTCACACAGTTTCATGTAAGTAATAGCCAATGTTTACTTAATGGTATTTTCTGTTTTTCATTCCTTTTGTGATAAGAGAAAGTTTGATGAGCATCCTTTTTCTCCAGTGGGATTGAGGAGGAAGCGACATGTCCTCCAATCCCCTGTGGAGTTGAGAATCTTATAAAACATGTCAACTGTAAATAAACTTGCTCTTTTCCCTCCTTTCTGCTGAACCTGGCAGGTGTGAGAGCCTCCTTTGCTGTGTTTTCCCAGACACACTTCTCCCTGGATCACTGCAGAGCTCTGCTGCTTTCCTCCCCACGCGTTGTGATGCCCTGGACACAACGTGGGTTGATTTAATTGGTGACCTTTCAGAGCTGTCAGCCCATGGTGCCTCCAGCTTTCCTGAGCACCCCTGGCCCTGCTGAAAGCAGGAGGGAATGGGGTTAGCGTGGTTCCATGGATGTGCTGGAGCCTGAGAGGTTCCCTGAGGAGCTGCAGTGCCAAGGAAAAGGACAATCCATGGGGAAATGACATATTTTGGTTCTGAGGTGTCTCTGAGGCCCTTTCGAAGTGAGCAGTCACGACTCTGGAATGCCTTGCTCATAAATGTATTTCAGAAGCCTCCTGGATTGTAGTTATTACCAAAATACTCATAGGAATTAGAATGTGAAAGCAGATAAAAGACTCTATTTCAGCAGTTTCATACTTTCAGCTACATAGATTATGCCATTAAAATCTGACAAGTCGGCAATCAAAATAAAACACTGGCTTTGTTCAGAAGTAATAAAGATTCAGACTCTGCAACTGTGTTAAGCAGCTCCAGGAGAAAAAGGAATAGTCTGAGTATTTGGTTCTTGCTGTTACAGTTTGTCTGGTCTCTCCAGGCACAAATGATAGTGAGAATACTCTGATTTTTGCTTTTTCTGACAGATACAATGAGTCCAACCCAATGTGTACATTTAAATTAACCCGTTTCATTTTGCCACCCGTGATAAAACAGATCTGTCCAGACAGATCTGCTCAAGTTCATGAAAGCAGTGAGTTGAGGTTCTTTTCAGTGAGTTGAGGTTCTTAATAGAAAGAGCCTCATAAAAATCAGAAAAACTCTTTAAAATGAACTGGGAGAGAAGAGGAGAAGCTCTTTCAGCACATGAGCTGATTGGCAATGCCGTGCCCCATTTCCACCCTGAATTCCCACTGTGCTTGTTCGACACAGATCTGTATTTGCAAGTGAGCCCTGCTGGTTATTTATCCTCATTTCTGCTCAGCCTCTGTCTGATATTTACAGATCTCCACGCAGCTGACAGCTGTAAGTGCTGGGCCCATGAATATTTTAGCAATGGAGAGGATGCTCGGTGTTGTCCTCTCTCTTGGGTGATGTCTGTTTTACAGCTGCACACAGCTCCTCTCTGACCCCAGCTGAACTTGCAGGATTTGAGCCCAAACCACCCTGGTGTGGATGTCACAGAACCAAGGAACGGCTTGGGTTGGGAGGGACCTTAAATCTCATCCCATTCCACCCCCGGACACCTCCCACTGTCCCAGGGGGCTCCAGCCCCATCCAGCCTGGCCTTGGGCACTGCCAGGGATCCAGGGGCAGCCACAGCTGCTCTGGGAATTCCATTCCAGGGCCTGCCCACCCTCCCAGGGAACAATTCCTGCCCAAAACCCCACCTAAACCTCCTCCCTGTCAGGTTGAAGGTGGCCTCCTCTGGCCCTGCTGATTCCTCACAGAGTTGGTGCTGCAGCTGCTTGCCAAGAGCAAACAGAATTTTCCTCCCAAAATCGAGCTCTTTTTTGCTCCCCATGCTTCATTACCCACCCTGTCAGTTTGGCAATCCCACTTTTCAGTTTTAAAGGCCTTTTTTCCACGTGGGAAGGCATCAGCAAAGAATTCCTAACCCGGCCTGTCAGCTGTGTGCTGGAGGGAGTGATTGATGCCCTGAGCATTCTGAAACTCCCAGCCAAGCTGCCTGTCACTGCTGCCTCGCCACTACAGCTGCTCTGGACCCAGCAGCTCCTTCTCCACACCCAGGTGCTTTATTTTACCTTAATTTCTTTATATAAAACAAAGGCGTGGGAACTGTTTTGATTTAAGGAACCTTTCAGGTAGCACCAAATACAGAAAATTTATTGTGATCAGGTTTGTTTTGGTTAATGAATTTTAAAAAGGAAGTGTGTATGAATTATGGGTTTGAATTTCAGCTCCTATGAACAAGGGAAACATTTTGGGACCCATTTTTTATTGTTGCCATCGCACAGAGGAGGCACCAGAGGAAAAGTTCTTTAGTTTAAGAGTGAAATTCCCCAAAAAGGATGTCAGCCTCTGGAATAAATTCCTGACAATTTCCTAACAAGGAGCCAAGGAAGAGAGATGCAAAAATACCTTTGAAAGACCTGAATGAAGTTGCTGACAGGAGTTACCAGCTTTTAAAGATTAAATGAACTTCCCTGGTGAGAAGAAACATCTCCCTCCCCTCCAGACCAGCATCACTTTCAGTGACAAATTGATTTTTTGTCAAGTTGCCCCCCCCCTTATCTGATGCCTTAGGTTTTGATTTCTATATTTTTCAAACCCTGTACTGCCCAGTGTGTGACTCTGAAGTTCCTTGTAGCTCGTGAGCTGCTCTCTTAGGCCAGACAGACACAACAAAGCCTCTCTGAGCTGTTCAAGGACACTCGGGCTGTCCTAGGCCCAAAGGTGTAAACTGGGACCATGAGAGAGGTGGAGAAATTGAAGAGAGCTGAAGTTTTAATTGGTGAATTTATGCTGAGATGCAAATGGACCAAACCTATAACAGTGTCAAGAACTCGTGACTCGGTGTCCACCTTGGGGTCCATTTTATGGAAGCAGCCTCTGGCTCCCCAGGGTGTGCCTTGAAGGCCTTCAAATAAATCCCTGCCTTTATTCCCTTACTCCTGTCTGGTCTCTGTTTCTGGGTGGCTGGGAAAAGGCATCATATCCATTATGAGTAGGTGGGAATGCTGCTGCAAAGGGGGAAAAACGGGAGGTGCTGAATCCTCCACCTTTCAGCTGCTGCGATGCCAAGAGATCTGCAGCAGCTCGGTGCTGTAAATAGGAGTTCAAACCCAGGAATAATGGGAAGTGGAGGTGCCTGTTCCATGGAAGATGTGGAATTCTGAGCAGGCCAGAGGTCTGGAGTGGTCACAGAAGAAGCCCTGCAGCTGCGGGCTCGCTGTGGGCTCAGAGGAGAGCAAACAGGATTCTCCAATGCTGGGAGGTGCTGGAGGAATAGGGATGAGATTCCTCAGAGCAGCCCTTTCCCAAAAATCCACCATGCTTCCAGGAGAGCCTGAGAGCAAGGAGTGGGAAATGCAGCTGGGAAAGCATCGGCTGGGAAAAGAGACAGGGAAAAAGTGTCATTTTCTGCTTGGGAGGATGCTCAGATGAGAGCAGATGAAATTTTACAGACAAAGAGAGGAAGGCTGTGGTGCTGACACTTAAAATGGGGTGGCTTGGGTTGATTGGTACCTCGGGGTTCACCTCCAGATCACCAGAATAACTCAGGGAACAAACAGCACTGGCTACAATTTCAAATCTGGCAACACAGCCAAGAAAGCAGTTGTTTCCTGCTGCTCTCACATAAGAATCTGGGCTTGCTACAATTGCTCCTTTCTTTGCCTGTAAAGCATATTTGACTTTCAAAGTAACCAAAAAAGTTCTTCTCAGGACTAGGACAGCACCCAGAAAAAATCACATTCAATTTATAAATTGATAAAAGGGATGCTTAAAAGGTCCTCACGAGGTACCACAGTACAGAGAGGAGCTGGCTGGAGAGGGAAGCCAGCCCCCACTTGTGCTGGTCATCACTTATAAATTTGAAGGAATTTATTGATAAATAAGCCAAGGCCTGGCTGGACTTATATTACATTTTTTATGACAAGATTTACATTAGTCTTAACTTGTAGAGGGGGCTCCTGAGCCCTGAGGCTGTTTCCTGGCTGGTGTGGAAGCAGTGTTGTTATTCACTCCTGAGGGAAGGTCTGCAGCCGTGTCCAGAACCCAAATTAGTGGCAGGAGCTGGAGCCTGCCCGTGCTGGCAGAGACCCGGGGTTGGCTCTCCGAGGGCTGCAAGGAAAAGCTGCTAAAATCAGAAAGAGGAGCACAGCAAGGCCTGGAAATGAATAATCAGGGCTGACCTTAACCCCCACGTTTCGCTTGTGACCTCATTGTAATTATTAGGCTTGAAATGGGCAGGAAGAGCAGGGAGTGAATATTTCACCACGGTTGTTGCAAGGAGCTTTGTGTATTCCCTCTCCTTCTCCTTGCTCGTGTGTCTCCTCTTTATCTGCCTGTGCACACTCCTGCCTGAGCCTGTGTGGCCTTTCCAAAGCAGATATTCCCCAAAAACAGCACAGACGGCTTCAGCAGCCAGCTCTTGGTGTACTTTTTGGGAGTTGAGGCACTAATAGCACCCTTTTGGCCACCTGCCATGTGTTGTGGCAAGTTAAATCCCCCAGAAATGGTTGTGAAGGCGTAAAATCCTGCGTGTTCCCTGGGGTGTTTCTCAGCAGCAGCACATTGAGGTGCCCGAGCCTCTCTGCAGGAGAACCCAGTGAAATGCTGGAGCTTCATAAAGAAAGGAGAAGGGCTGAACTCGCAGACTGTGGGAGATCCCAAAGGAAGCAGGTTGTCCAAGACAACAAAAAAGTGCATTGACACAAGGTTAGTTTAAACCTTGTTAGTTTAAACTAACCACGGTTAGTTTAGGCTGAGGGAAGCAGGATTATAATGGAGTAATTCCAGTTCTCTGTCACTGGTGGCTGCCGTGGCACAGCCCTCACCCAAACTCCTCTCTCCTTTCTCCACAGTCAGGCTGGGCAGCTCCACATCTCTGGTGCTTGTGTGCTTTCAATGGAGCCACAAAGAGACACCCCCAAAATAAAAAAAATGATCTGGAGTGAGACCAGGAATTGTTCTTCAACACCCGGGGAACGCAGCCCTGCTGAGGTGCTGCTGGGTTATAGGGTAGGGATGTGTCTCCTGGTAGGTGAGGCACAAATTCCTCCAAATCTCCTCCACTCCCATCCCAGTTTGTCCAGAAATGGCCTCATCTTCTCACCCCATCACTCGTTACAGGAACCCAAACCAATTCCCTCTGCTGCTGTGCCGGAGCAGAATGGGACACGTGAAATGTGTTCTGACTTCAGCATCCCAGAGGTACCAGCATTGGCTGAAATATAAACCAGGAGAGGCTTCTCCCTCTAGGGAGCCCTGATTTCAGATGGATGGCACTGCTTCTCGGGGCTGGGCAGGGGGCACATCACACCCCCCGATCTCAGGGAGAGCACAAGCAGCCCCTTGTTATTCAGGGAGGGGTTTTTGTTCCTGGAGGGTGTAAAGGAGAGTCTTCTACAGGAGATGTGAGAAAGATTAATAGCACAAGTAAATTAAAACAAGAGAAGTCTGTCACTGCTGAAGCCTTTAACCAGTGAATGGAGAGTTAAATCAATGCCATGTTCTCCTGTGCGAGCACCCAGGCTCCAGAAATGGTGGATTGAGAGAGCAATTAAAGCCTGCTGAAATTAAAAAAACCCCAAGCAAACCACATCTCATTGTACATGTTAAACTGGGAATCAGGCAAAGAAGAACTCTTGCTGCTTCAAAGAACTGACCTAAGTCTTTTCTAAGTTCAATTTCCTAATGAAAGAGACCAACCTTAGGAAAACCATCCTAAAAATGAAGACTACCTTAGAAGATCACCAAGCTAGAGTCTTTTTTTATGATAACCTAGCAAAAAAAAAAAAAGGATAAATCCACTGTTCAGTGCTCCTCTTATTTCAGATGATTCACATCAAGAGGAGGCCAGCCCCGGGGATGATTTGCAGTAAAGCTCTGCTGGCTGCCCAGCCAGACAATTTTCACTCAAGACAAGCAAACTGCTCAGAGAGCTGATGTTCATCTCCAGGCTGGCTGGGCTTTGAATCCTCTGCAGAGATTTCAGACCTCTTTGTTCAACTCTTCCTTCCCTTTGCAGAGCCCCTCTCACAGAGCTCCAGTCTGGCTTTCTCCTCTGTTTCAGGCTTGTTTCACCAGCTCAGAAATCTCCTCAGGTTATTGGGTTTTAAATGCACTGGGTCAATACCAAATACTCTCCGTTCTAATGCACGGCAGCAGAATTTTACCCCAAATCAGTCCAAATCTCCTCAAAGTGCCTCTTTCATCAGCAGGTGGAAGAGGGAAGAAAATTATTGCAAACATCTTGGTTAAGATTGCTAAGCTGTTTAAAAACCCCAAACAAAAATCTCTCGTAGCGTTTCTTCGTCTGGGAATTTTTAATTTTAAATTCTTAAAATACAGACAGTGGCCAGAAACACAGCAGAGCTGATTTTAAGCACAGCATTACAGGGATGCTGGATGCCAGATGGAGCCTTGTGGATTTTAGTAACACTCTGATGTTCTGAGGTTCTTCAGGAATTAGCCACTTTTATAAACTGTTAGCACAGAGCCGGCCGTAGGAATTTTACTCATTTTGAGTGATATATGTGAAAGGAATTGTTTCCCAACCATCTCTCCTAGGTCACTGCGAGCTGTTGGCACCCCAAAGAAATATTTCCTGCAGTGAAAGGGGTTGGTGGTCAGGGGTTTTAAACTCTCTTTGGGTTCCTGTGGATGCTCTATAGGGGAAATGGGAATTTCAATTTCACCTCCAGGGGCTCGACTGATTTTAGCTTCAAAAATCAGCCAGCAATTGCATTAAAAGCTTTCAACTCTTTCCCCATCTCTTTCCAAACGAGCAGTAAGGAATTTAACCACGTTTTTACAGGAATCCATCAGCACAATCCCATCATCCCAAACAGAAGTGCCAGGGGCACGGGCACACTCTGGGACACGGCGAATAAACGTCCCTGTCCTGGCACCAGGGTCCCTGCAGCTCTCCAGAGGCAGATCCCGTGCTCTCCTGGGCATCAGGGACACCTGCAGGGACAGGAGCTGACCCTCCTCAGAGGCCTCCACTTCACAACGCCACAGCATCTCCAGAAAACAGCAGCAATCCTTGATTTTCCCTCTGTTTTCCAGCACTTGGGTGGCTTCTCCTGGCATGGAGCCAGCACAGCACTTGGGGAGATAAATTCCAGCTTTGAGTGGTTCCATTGGCACTGACACCCACGTCTCCAACTCAGGGGATCAGGGACAGGGACAGGAGGAGCAGCCACCCTGACATTTCACTGGGCGTGTTTAACAAGTACCCAGAGCGAGGGAAGAAACACCTTGACCTTTAGAAACCTCTGCAAAAGAGTCAGAGACCAAGAATATAAAGAAATGAAAGGGGGAAACTCAGCTGGATGCAGGGATACATCCCAGGGGTTTTGGCCTTGTTCTGAAACACGAACCACAGTGAAGGAAATGAAACGGAGAAATCCATTTTGGGAACTCGCAGGAAGTTCATTTTCAGTAAATCCCTATCAGTCAAGCATGGCTTGTATCACCCAGCTGATGGCAAATCTATTTACCTGCAATGTTCTCCCCACCTAACTGAGCCCAAGAGCTGCTGCTGCCCTCACTTGGCTTCCCAATAAATGAAACGGAGCAAATCTCTTGATTTCTTTTGATCTAACCTACTCAGAGTTTATTTCCCATTCTGGCTTTCAAATCCATGTGTTCAGATGCTCTGAATTGCTGCATCCACACAGTAAAACCCAGGAGGGGCAAAGTTAAGTTGTTTTTACAAATTGTCCTGGCGTTATCCTTATTTCAGTGATCACTTTGATCTCCAAAACAGGGAAATAGCAGAATTTCTGCAAGTGAGGGTCCAGAAAATCAGGTTAGGAGTTGGGAGACTGAGGGCTACAAGTAGTGATGAGCTGCCTGCACAGCAGGAGTGTGTGACAAGAGCATGGACACATCTTTATTTTTCCTTCTCCCACCCCCTTATTGCACTTGAGGACTTCAGTGCAGCAGGAATTCCAAGGGAATTTGCTGCAAAGCAAAGACTCAAACATCATCTCAATCCAGGTACTGGAAAAGACAAATCCCTGTGAAAAGGTAGCACAGAGTCTGTAATTAGTTGTGGCATTTTTTTCTGTGAGAGGGAGAAAGACCGAAGTGAAATTGCCATGGCATTTTTATGCTGGTGTTTCCTAACTCTTGCAAAATTATTTTTGGCACCCCTCATAATAACATTCAAACAGAAGATGCGATTTCGTAGCGACGCCACAGGTTCAGAAAATAAATAATCCGAGGGGAAAAAAACCAGCTCAGCACAGAGAAATGTCACCCATATAATTCATCATCACCTTCGGACCTGCTTGGGAAAGCTCAGAAACCATTTATTTCTCTGTCTCTGATTGCAGTTCAGCACCAGCGCCTCACCAGCGAATCTCCTGGGCCAGGAGCTTTGTCAGGCTCTCCCCGAGTGCTGAAAGGTTCCTGCACCCCTGATTAACCCCAGCTCCTGGCCTCCCTGCCTCCCCCAGGAGCCCCTGGGACGAGCAGTTGCAAGGAGTGTTCAAAATCAGGTAATTAGGCAATGAAAGGCCGCAGCTCACGGTCATTAATACAAGAGCAGCAACAACGCTGGCTTGGAAATTGGGCAATTAATGAGAGCCTGGGTGGGAGGTTTTTACAGAGCTCACACTTGGAGTGGCAAATATTTCAACTTCTCTTTTAGTCTTTCATAAAGTCATTCTGGATAACGAGTCAGGAAAGGCTCCTCTGGCCACGGCAGCTTGCCCAGGGTTTGATTCATTTGCTGCTGGAGTCAGAGGAGGTTTTTCACGCTGAGTTCAGAGTTCCAATATTAATTTATGGCTGATTGCTGGCACCATTTATTTCCCCTTTCCCTCAGTTGTTTTAGCCACTGTTTTTGGTGCACTTGAAGAGCTACGGAAAAATTTAGAAGCTCAGCTCAGCTCGGTTGGTTTGCCCTTTTAGCACGATCAGACAAGCCGTGTTTAGTGAGAGGAAAAGGTTTAAAGGGAAGCTGTGCTCCCCAGTCCATACGGCCCAGCTGGAGTGCTCACAACACAGGCACAGAGATTCCTGCTACTCCTGAAAGGGTGAGAAGCACAAATGGATAACCTGAAACACAAAAAGATCACAGAGGATGCAAATCACCGACAATCAGAGTGACATTCGTAAAGACATTCATAAATGACTTTATGAAAGACTAAAAGAGAAGTTAAAATATTTGCCACTCAAGTGAGAACTCTCTAAAAACCTCCCACCCAGACTCTCATTAATTGTTTTGCAGCTGCTTGCCAGGAGGGAGGAAATGGTCTCCAAAGGAACAGATAATTCTCCTTGGTGGAGCTGGTGCCTCTCAAAATCCTGGATTAAATGAGTGCCTGATGGAATACAGAATTCCTTAGCATTGCACCGGTGCCTGTTTGTCCAAGGGATGCTGGAAAAATCAACCACTCACCAGGGATCCCTTGCTGGGTGCATTCTGAATCCAAAATAATTAACACCACCTATTCCAGTGGACAAATCTCTCCCTGTTTTGGCTCTCCAATCACAAGAATTAAATCCAGACTATCTGCTGGAAAAGCTAATCCAAGGCTGGATGCTTGCTTGTACATAAATCTTGGGGCTAACCCAACATTGCCACAACTCAGATGCAGCTTGTAACAACATTTGTTATTGAAGAGATTATTTGACTAAAAAAAAAGAAGGATCATAAGTTTGGTTGTGTTTGATATAAAAAACCCCACAAACAAATCCCGCTGAGCCTGTTCTGCGAACGTGCTGAATTTATGAGGATGAAAGGCAAGGCAGGAAAAGGTCATGCCTATTAATTTCAATCCTTGTGCAAACCCAGCATATTCCACACTTGCCTTGTAAGATTTGTGGCGTTTGGGTAAATACATTTGTATTCCTTTCATGCTATTTACAGTCTCCATGCTCTGCACTGCGAAGTGCATTGCAGGTGGGATCCTTTGCAATTCTGATGCACTTCAGTTATCAAACATGATGTTTTAGGTTCATAATTTACTATTTCTGTCACATTATCTCCATTTAACTTGGTGAAATCCTGTATAATTTGAGAGGTCTGCTGATAGGAGTGGACATCTTTATGCTTTCCACTCTGAATTTGTACCTTGACATCACAATAATCTGTCAAAATCCTGCGATATTTGAACAATTAGAAGAACAGTGGGGAAGGTTTGAGAGGAGCAGGACACCCCCATCCCATCAGCACAGCTCTTTATGGCTTCAACCACACGATGGGGAGAGGAGCTCCTCGTCGCACTGCCAGCCCTCTCCACATCCCGTCCATATTCACCCACAGTGAAAACAGGAAGAAAAAAGTCTTCTTTCCTCTTGGGATAAATCCCTGTGTCTGGTAAGGTTCTGTGTGAGTGCAGAGAGCAGAGAAAGGCTGTGTCTGGGAAGACACAATAAAGAGGCTCTCACAGCTGCCAGGTTCAGCAGAAAGGAGGGGAAAGACCTTTTATTGACATATGTCACATTCTTATACAATTCCCAGCTCCACAAGGGATTGGAGGACATGTCACTTCCTTCTCAATCCCACTGGAGAAGAAAGATGCTCATCAAAGTTCTCTTCTCACAAAAGGAATGAAAACCAGAAAATACCGTTCAGTAAACATTGGCCATTATTTACATGAAACTGTGTGAAAGAATTTCTGACTCCAAGGTTAAAACAGAAGGCTTTAGCAAAAACCAGGGCAACAAAAGGCCAGCACAGCACGGGCTGATGCCAGCACGTTCATCTGAACAGCCTGAGACCAGGCTCGTGTCACTCCCAGGGACAGAGAGTGTCTGGCCACCACAGGCAGGATTTGTCCCTCCGCGTTTCCTCACCGGCTGTGCCAAGAAATCAACCCTGGACGTGAGGATTCACCCACAGAGATAAAGGAGTTTGGTGCCTGTGGCAGCGGGGAAGCTGTGGGAGAAGGAGGTGAGAGCAGATCCACGTGGGACACGCGTGGGGACTCCTGAGCCTGAGAAGGGACAGAGCTCAGGGCTCAGAACTGCACTGTGGGCAGAGAAAGCAGCACAGCGAGGTGTGAAACGAGGAACCTGGTGTGCCTGTGAAAGCATAATAAAGGACACGCTCACACCTGCTAGGTTGAGCAGAAAGAGGGAAAAGAGAGAGGCTTTATTTACATTTCTCATACTTTATAGGATTCTCAATTCTACCAGGGATTGGAGGACATGTCACTTCCTCCTCAATCCCACTGGAGAAAAAGGATGCTCATCAAACTTCCTCTTATCACAAAAGGAATGAAAACCAGAAAATACTGTTAAGTAAACATTGGCCATTATTTACATGAAACTGTGTGAAAATTCTCTGACTCTAAGGTTATAACAGAAGGCTTAGCAAAAAACAGGACAACCCCCCGGGGATGTGAGAGGCACCGGTAACTCCTGAGGGCTGCGTGGCAGCTCCGTGGCACGGATTTGGCACCTCACCCTCCCTGCTGCTGAGAGGGTGTCTGTGGCTCAGGAGTGCCCCACAGGAGGGGAAACACTGGGTGCACTCAGGTGGGAAGGAGCTCGGGGGTGAGATTAAGAGGTAATCAGGGATGGCTGTACAACACGAATCCTTGAAGTGGGCACGGAGGAGTGGATGTTCATCAGCTCTGATTACACGGCTGGGAGATGCTGCTGAGGAGGTGCTGCTGCTGAGGAATGTTTTCCTGCTTTGCCTGCACCAGGATTCACTGGGGAGGACTCTGTTAGAACACGAAGATGAAATGAGAGCTCCTGCAGCAGCTGACGGGTGTTGCCCTGGTTTTTGTAAGCCTTCTGTTTTTAACCTTGGAGTCAGATACTTTCACACAGTTTCATGTAAACAACAGCCAGTGTTTACTTAACGGTATTTTCTGTTTTTCATTCCTTTTGTGATAAGAGAACTTTGATGAGCATCTTTCTTCTCCAGTGGGATTGAGAAGGAAGCGACATGTCCTCCAATCCCTGGTGGAGTTGGGAATTGAATAAGAATGTGAGATATGTCAATAGTAAAGGCATTCCCCTCCTTTCTGCTGAACCTGGCAGGGGTGAGAGCCTCTTTATTGTGTCTTCCCAGACACAGACGGGGCCGTCCATCGCTGCTGCAGGCAGCAGGCACGGCGGGATGGGTGTCTGGGCTTGGGGAATGCTCTCCTTAGCACGAAGAGGAGCAGCTGAATGAGGCGCTAAAATGATAATTTGAACACTAATTACACCGCTCCCTGACATAACAGTACCAACAGCAATTTGCTGTTCCATCTTCATTTACTAAACACCAAGCCCACGCTCATTAATTGGGGCTATGATCCAGCCAGCAGCACAAACAAAGCAATTTCACTCGGGTGAGTGTCTCCATTGATTTCAATGTCATCTGCTCCTGTGCTTGCAGAATTGGATACCGAGACACAACCCGGGTCTAACTCTTATAAAACATCCCCTGTCTAAAAACAGCCTCCCAAGATCAAAACTACCTTAGTTCTGCTGCAGAAAAATCTATATGCACATGGATTCAGACCTGTTTGTGTATTATCTCATTTGATATTGGATTTTTCTGGAAGAGCTCACAACTATTTACAGGTGCTCAGTTCGGGGCTGGAGAGAGGGATGGGAATTGGTGAGGCTGTGAGAGGTTTGGGGCTACATCATAAATCTAAAGTGGCTATGAATTAAACATTGATGTTCTTGCAGCTTTGCTGACTGTCCTGTGAGCGAATCTCAGAGGTCGATCAGTTTTCAGAGGTGACTTCCCTTCCACAACCCCACAACCACAGATTTTGATTTGTGCCTCCAGTTCAGTTCCTGGCAATTTTCTGTGGGTTTTGTGCCTGTGTTGTTCTCCTCCGAGAGAATTTCAGTCCTGCAATGCACAGAGCAGGAAATTCCCTCAGAAACAGAATCTGGCGCTGGTGTGACTGCAGGAATTCCAGAGCCCAGGCTGTGGGGCAGAGTGGAGGTGAAATCCAGGTGCTCTTTCCAACCCGTTGTGAGAAGATCTCGTTCTGTAGGACCAGACTGGAGGATGATCTTTGCACTGCTCTGGAGAGAAACTGGATCTTCATTTCTGTGGCACCAGATCTTGGCTGTCCCGTGAAGAACTTGGGGGTTCTGATGGTTCCTGGCTTGGGATTCTGCTCAAGGGCTCTGGGCCTCACCCAAATGACAAATTCACATTTGCATTGAGATGCTCTTTTCTGATTAAATCAGTGACCTGTAAGACAGGATTTATCGTGAAGACCCTTCTCTAATAGAATTAATTCAATAGGTCGTGCTTCACTGAAAAATAATTTTTCAAGGGGAAAAGGCCATTTTAATTACATTTATTTCAAATTTCATCCAGGGTGTTTTAAACCTCTTGGTCTTAATGCTGTGCTAATTCTTTTCCTCCCAGTTTTTGTTGTTTTCTCAAGTTGATGTTGTGATTTTTGCTTCTACAGTGAAGATCCAGAAGGAAGCACAAGGTAGACACCAAAACTAAGCCAGGGAATCTACTTTTAATCTGCTTTTTTCTCACACTTCTGGTAAACCTAAAGACCTGAAATTGTCCAATTCAACTGCTTTGGCTTCTTAACTGTGGTGATTCTGTAATAAATATTAGCCATGAGCAGACCAAAGTAAAGAAATAACAGAGGAAAATTATCAGATGTTTTAACAAAAAGAGTCCATTTTCAAAAGAGAATTGGGAGCTTCATTGTCATTCCAGTGAGATTTATATCTCCACCCACCTATTTTTAGTTTCCAGGAGCACTTGATCCCATTATTTTTCAATGCAATTTAAGCTTCTAAGTCACTACAGCATTAAAAAAAGTCTTATTTAATTTCTCTCTGCTCACTTTACCCTCCCCTCACTTTCAGCCCCAAAGACAGGCATGGGAAGGACCAACAGGATTCCAAATCAGCCAGGAACAGCCAAATGAAGAGTTCTCCACCCAGCACCTCTAATTTACTATTTCATTACAAATGATGGTAATTTGATACAAAATAATCCTGAGAATTCCTTGTTCAAAATCCCGGGAGAAAACCCCTGCGAGAGGGCTCTGCAGGTGAATTAAATCTCAGAACTGAAGGGATGTTATTTTACCTCCTGCAAATCAATCATGGGGCTGTTTAAAAGGTCATTTGTATGGAAGTGGGAGCTTTTAATGTCCCTGTTTAAAGGCAGTGACTGTTAAATGCAGAGGCAGAAGTCCAGGGAACTCTTGAATACCAAAAAACCCCACTCAGAGCCTTCTCCGTAAGAACCCATTACCTGCTGATTCCCCAAATTTAATGAATTATTAAAGAGAATCAAAGATTGATGGGATTTACTTTCACCCATTTGAGCTGGCAATTAAAATACAGAGTTTCCCTTTCCAGGAATATTTCAGAACTCGGATTTTTGAAGCGGTTTTGCTCTGAGGTCAGAATGGGTCACTGCAGTGGGGCTCACCTGCAATAACAGGAGATCAAAACGGGCTGGAGACTCCACCACCCACCCAGGCAGCCCCTTCCAGTGCTTCTTTTTGGTGCAGAGGGAAAAACCACAGGAAATTTCCAATCGTGGAAAGAAAACTTTCCACCCCGCCTGAAACCAGCGCCAGAACGCGCCAGCCAGCACCGAGGCCTTAATGCAAACTGAAAATAATATGAATTTCTCCTCATAGGCAATATTCCTCCTGCTGGGCACATTCTGCCTCCTCCACTTGTCCCTGTTTTTGAGCCAGGCAGGCTGAATTGAAGTCTGAGTCTTTCCGAGGCGTTTTATCCCCGCTCCAGCTGAGGTGGACACAATTCCTGGGAGCAGAAGATCACAGCCAATTACAGCTCCATCACTGCTGCTGCAGCTGGGAGGGGGAGATCCTGCCCAAATACCCAAGCACGGTGTGAAAGAACTCCTGAAACCATTCAATTCCCAGCAAAATAGAGGTGGGAGTTTAGAGAGGCACTGGAAAGCTGGGGAAGGTGATAGGAGAAGGAGCCGGGATTTTATTTGCATTATTTTATTCTTGTGCAAACCCAGCAAAAGAGAGGATTGACCCCGAGTGAAAGAAGCCTCTCAGCTGTAAATTCAGTGGGAAGTTTATTTCTGAGAGATGCAGCTTTTACCTGGGGAGGATTTTAGGCCTGTTTAGTGTGAGCTCCTTTGTTACTGAATCTCTCCCCAAGACTGAGCAGTCCTTTCAAAAGGAGGCAATTTTGGTGGTGTTTAGACCAAATTTCAACTTCACCTGGCATAGATGGGAACTTCAGTGACTTCTCACAAACCCTGAAGACTTTTTATGTTTAGAGCGTTTCTATGTTATTAAACTTACAAAAATAAACCAAAAATTGAGGAAATAATGATTTTTCCTCAATCACAATTAATCTCTACCACCCTAGAAGGAAAACCCAGAAATGGAGCATTAAAATCACCTTTCAGGGACCAAATCCAGACAAGGTTATGAGCCCGTATTAAACCTGAGACATGTGAATATCAATCTTAATTAAACAAGTGTGACACAGGAAGAGATCAAGGGCTGGCCTTCCTTCAGAGATAAATTAGAACTCTTACTAAAGATAAAGTGAATTATCCATCTTGTGCAGGAATTCCTGCAGCTTGCCCACAAAGGAGCACAGGAACCCTTTGGAAGGAGGTGGTTCTGCTGCTGGGCTGGAGCTGAAATCCCAAACAAAGGATGTGGCAGGCTCAGAGTGATTCCCAAGGCAGGTACAGACCCACAGAGAAGCAGGAGAATACNAAAAGGAAAGGAGAAAAAACCTCTGAGAGCTGAAATTCTGCAAAAAAAAATTGGAAGACAGCTACAGAGGGCTTGAATAATGTCATTTTTTGAATCAGCAAGGAGTGGTGCCAGCAAAAAGGAAGAAACTCAGAGGGATTTCTTTTATTTCCATTTCCTTCCCAGACAATATCTTCTTCTCTGATTCTTGGTGTCTTTAAATAGGTTTCTTTGAAGCTGGGCAAAGGAGACTTGCCATGAACTGTGCATAGAAATCCAAGGGATAATGCTTGGAAATGAAACATGAGTGGGATAAAGAAGGAAAAACTTGTATAACACTCATTTTTTTTGATATTCTAAAAAAAATCAATTATAAGCACATCTGCCACCAACCTTCCTGCCCTTCCTTCCCCTTTCTCCTCAAAATAAAAGTTATTTTTTCATTTACAAATGAATGGGTTGCAGTTCATGAAAGTTTATGCCTTGAATTCCCACATCTGAGAAACCTGGACAAATATTCCCACATCATCTGGGAAAACTCAAGAGAATTCACCACCACTGTTAAAAAAACCCCCAAAAATCAGCAACAAATCTGCCTTGTCCCAGAGCGGGGTTCCATGAGGCTCAAGAAAGGTCTGGCCATGTATGGAAGAGATGAAAAAATGCATTTATCTCCAAGATGAGATGTCAATCTGACTGGACATGTCTGGGTTGCCATCTGTTGGGTTTTTTTAGGGCAGGAAATTAACCCAGAGCCCCCTCAAATGTTCCCATGGGGCACAGGGAACTTGGTCCCGGGGCTGTGGCTCCACATTCCGCCTGTGCCTCCAACTTCCACTGCAATAATTTCCCCCCAAAAGTGAATTCAAAGAATGAAGTATTAAAAATCCACCTTATTAAGAGTGGTTTTATCTCCCAGCTTGCTCTCTGGTGGAGCTCTGGGGTGGCTGGCCCGTGTGAGAGGGTTTTTTATTGAGAAAAGGCATTTTTCGGTGCTTTGGAAGAAGCTCTGATGCTCCACCCGAGCTGGCGCGGGCTGAAGTGATGGAGAAATCTTAGAGGACTTCAGGAGATATTAAGCTGGAGGAGAAAGCACCTAAAAATACTGCAGCTTGACAAAAGAATCCTTCTTTTTTCAGTTGGAAAAATGGCCTTAAACCAGGACAAATCTCAGCATGGAGCAAGGTGAATCTCTTGGCCAAACGTTCAGGGAACGAAAGAGTTCCAGAGCTGGGGCAGCAGCGAGCCAGGCCATGGCAGTGGAAATAAAGAATAAAGTCTAAGGAACCTGGAGAAAGGATGGCTGGAAAATTCATCCAAAATCCATCAAAAATTCATCAAAACTACCAAGAAACTTTCACACAGAGAAATTAAAGGAAAAGCTCAACTTCAGAGCAATTTTGGTTCTAATCAGCACCAAGAACATCTGTGAAGTACGGAAGCAACTTCTCTTTTTCATCTTCCCATAAAGGAATTATTTGTCACCCCAGCGTTGTGTCTGTGTAAGAAACCAGGCAGGGAAGAATGTCAGTGGTGTTCCTCATGGAACAAACCAACAAGGAGAAGGGTTCTGATAAATTCAGCCCAACTGCAATGTTGGGCCACGTGCAGGACTCGCTTTCTTAATGGAATAAAGGGAAAAAAACCCCAAACTGGAAATGGATTTGACAAAACAAGTTTGGGTGATCTAAACTGAGTTAGGTGGGCACGGGGAAAGGGCACAGAACTGGGAATGGGGCAGTGACAGGAAATTTCCCCTGTGTGTCAGCAGCCACCATGGGGGGTGTGCTGGTAAAGGCACAATAAAGGACACTCTCACACCTGCCAGGTTCAGCAGAAAGGAGGGAAAATGAGAGACTTTATTTACATTTCTGATACTTTATAGGGTTCTCACTTCCACCAGGGATTGGAGGACATGGCACTTCCTCCTCAATCCCACTGGAGAAAAAGGATGCTCATCAAACTTTCTCTTATCACAAAAGGAATGAAAAACAGAAAAGACAGTTAAATAAACATTGGCCATTATTTACATGAAACTGTGTGAAAATTCTCTGACTCCAGGGTTATAACAGAAGGCTTAGCAAAAAACAGGACAACAGGGGGGTGATAAAACACCCTTTGTTCTGCTTCCTAAGTGCAGCCTCTCAACAATTCTCCTCCAAATGACGCTGAATTTTGGAGAAACCTGCATTTTGGACCTGCAGGAAATGGCATCAAATCAAATAGTGAGCTGTGCTGGAATTTGCCAGTTCCAAATGGGAATTGCTCTTTTGCTTTTCGATAATTAAATGTTGCATTTTAACCCCAAATCCATCTGACTCCACAATCTTGTTCACACACAGGCAGATGGTATTTTAGTTGCAAATAAATGCGACTTCTCTTCAGGATGTTTCATTTGGAAATATAAAAAGAGGCAGAAGAAAAGCTTTTTTCCAGAGCTTTAACTTGAGTTTGGACAGGGTGGAAGTGAGCAGAAGAAAAATTTGTGTTTAAATCCTTGTCGGGGTCTGGTTCTGCACGCTCACAGAGCCAGACAGGTCCCGTATTTTAACCCAGGAAAAGTGTCACATCCACTCATTTTTTGAGACTCCATCACTTCCCTGGGGTGTCTGTCCCAATGTTTAACCCCTCCTCAGAGAAGGAATTTTTCCTGATGTCCAACCTGAACCTCCCCTGGTGGAACTGGAGGTGGTTTTGCCTTGTCCTACCCATCCTCACACCTGAGGTTTCCCCTCTTTCCTTTGGAACCTGGACCAAGAGCACTCATTGTCCTCCTGGGCAGAGCTGGAGGAAGGAAATTGAATTTCCACGTCCCGTTTTCAGCCTCTTCTCTCTGTTCCCCTTTTTCTCTTAGGTACTTTGATTGAAATCCATTCAAAGTATTCCACCCCTAAGTCCAGGTTCTGCTCAGGCTCTGGGTAAACATTAGGCTGAACTAATCAGAGCCACAAACAATGAACAGTTACTCACTATTTTTATATCAACGTGTCACAAATAGTTACAAATAATTTCATATAAATATGGATACACCCCTACATTCACCATGAATGGAGAAAAAGCACTTTTAGAATCCTTCCCATTTTGAAAAAATTTCGAGAAAACACCAGGTGTCATTTTGCTTTCAGACGTTTTTATGCTGTCAGAGCTCTTTTCTGCCGTGCAATCATATTATTTTTTCAGATGAGAGCACAGGCAGCATTTATCTTGCCCACCCCTTCCAAAATCCAAGCAGCACAGACCCATCTCTCTGCTCCCTGAGAGCACCAGAGCTGCTGCTTTATTTATTTTTGTACCATCCCTTCCATCCCTCCAATTTAGCTTGTCTGGGAGAGAATCCTAGAGGGAAAAAAACGCTGTATTCCGAGAGATGGGGACAGTTTTGCCCTGCACGTGTACACAGATGTCATTTCTCATCAGTTAATTGGAGACAATGCTCGGATGGCTTCGTGCTGATGGTGAGAAGCAACGACAGCCCAACAAAAGGAGCTGACAAACTGCATCATGGAGCAATTAGCAAATCTCACCCCGCTGCGGATTGAGGGGGGTGAAAGGCAGATCCACTCTGAAATGATCCATTTTGGTGTGGGGAAGTTGTTGGAAAGAGGATTTTTCCACCCTCTGAGGCAGCAAGTCAGGCCTGGAAATGCCTGTAACGAGGCCTCAGAGGGAACATTTCCTTCTCAAACCTTGTTTTCATGTAGAGACTGAGCATTCCCTGCTGCTTTTCCCTTTGGAGACCCAGGGAGGCTGCAGGGAGATGGGAGCAGAGGAGGGCTGCTCTGCCAGGCCCTTCATCACTGATGAAACCAGGATTTCTGGCAGTGCCAGTCCCTGGCCGTCTTAAATCTTGGCCTAAACAAATTGGGAAGGCAAAGGCGAGCTGCCAGAGCAGAGCTGCTGGGATGAGAGTGAGAGACAGCCTGGCTCGGGGTGGGCAGTAATTTATAAAATCAGCTGAGGAGGGAGGAAGAGATTTCTGTCCAGAGAGCCATCAGTCCCTCCCTCCCAAAACGCCTCCTTTGTGCGTGGGGTTTTCTGTTTCAGCTCAAAGGCTGATAAACACAGAACTGGAGGCAGGAGAATGGATCTCAGCCAGCAGCTGAGTGGGTGTTCACGGCTATAAATGAAGCTGGAAGCTCACACAGGGTATTTATACCACAGCTCTGAATCACAGAATCACCATCTGCACTTGATCGCTTTGGTAATCAACAACTCACCTCTGAAAACAGCCAGACAGACACAGACCTGCTCTGGAAAATAACTGTGAGCAGAACTGTGTGCTGGTAAAAGCACAATAAAGGACACGCTCACACCTGCTAGGTTCAGCAGAAAGGAGGGAAAAGAGAGACTTTATTTACATTTCTCATACTTTATAGGGTTCTCAATTCCACCAGGGATTGGAGGACATGGCACTTCCTCCTCAATCCCACTGGAGAAAAAGGATGCTCATCAAACTTTCTCTTATCACAAAAGGAATGAAAAACAGAAAATACGATTAAATAAACATTGGCCATTATTTACATGAAACTGTGTGAAAATTCTCTGACTCCATGGTTAAATCAGAAGGCTTAGCAAAAACAGGACAACAGAACTGCACAGAGGGGTTTCAGCCGAAGCAGATCTAACCCACGAATCCCTCGGTGATGCTTTGGGGAGCAGTTTGGAGCACTCTGAGAGCAGAACTAAACGGGCACAGGCAAGGCAGCGACGAGGCTTCTGCTCGAGTGACTGCCTGGAGTTATCAGGAGGGTGCTGAACCAAGCTCTCGTTGCTGCTCCCAATTAAATCAATGATTCCCACTCTTTTATCGGGGATGGGAATCAGAACTGCTCTGGCTGAGTGGTAAACAGGCCGAGGGGCAGCGGGGGATCCATCTGAGCTCGGCTGGGAGGGCGACTGCTGGAATGCAAAACCTTTCTCCTTTCTCTGGTTTCCCCCTGAGCCTCCCACACACAGCAAAGAATGTAGGGAGTAAAACATACCAAGACACAGATGTTGTCCTCTTTTTTGCTAAGCCTTCTGTTTTAACCCTGGAGTCAGAGAATTTTCACACAGTTTCATGTAAATAACGGCCAATGTTTATTTAACCGTCTTTTCTGTTTTTCATTCCTTTTGTGATAAGAGAAAGTTTGATGAGCATCCTTTTTCTCCAGTGGGGTTGAGGAGGAAGTGCCATGTCCTCCAATCCCTGGTGGAATTGAGAACCCTATAAAGTACGAGAAATGTAAAGAAAGTCTCTCTTTTCCCTCTTTTCTGCTGAACCTAGCAGGTGTGAGCGTGTCCTTTATTGTGCTTTTACCAGCACACACAGAGGCATAAAATAAAAAGTGCAGGCTTTGACTTAAGTGAGTTGAAATATATTTTTAAGTGCCTTAAGCATAAAAACAAGCTGTATAAAGCAGTCACAAAACCCTAAAACCCAGTTAAAAGCACGAGTTCCGCCTTTTGCAAAGTTAACTCTGTTCTAAACAAAATAAAAGTACAGCTAGCTTAGTTTACATTTCCAAATGAAATAAATAAAACCGTTTTGCATACAATTTGGGCAAAAGTTACAACTACTATTGTAAATTAAAACTTAGCTAAATTAAAGTGGGGCAGTTAGTCAGAGAGGCATTAGGGCATCGTGTTGCAATAGGGATCAAAAAAAGTTTTCCGAGAAAAAAATTAGGAATAAAATATTCAAAATCATTCGGTAACTGCGCAGGGATTCTCCAAGTGAAAGGGGCTTAAAAGCCAGCAAAGCAACACAGGAAAAAATCTCATGGTTTTAGAGAAGTTTCCCCATAAACTAAAGGGGGCAGGTACTCGTCCTTGTCCGGGTAATCAAGACCACGAAAAGAAATAATTGGAAAGAATAAACCACGCGTGCAGCTGCATTTCAGCCCCGTTTGCTGCTTTCACACCAGCAGAGGATGCACAGAACTTTCCTTTCTGAACCAGCTTCAGCTGAACCTCCCCAAACGAGCTCCTTCCCAAAGGGGAGAACAGCCACAGACAACTCATTTTTTATATTTATCTTTTTATAAACATCATGCTATAATATTAACTACATTAGGCATCCTTCTTTCCTGGATTTGGGGTTGATCCACAATATTTCTGCTGTTACCTACATGCACATCCTGCTCAGCTGCCCAATATTACCGTGCAAACAAGCAATATCCTAAAAGATGGATAACTCTTCCCACGTAAAAATATCCTTCCTCTACTGCTGTTTGCAGAGCTGCACACCAGTTTGTAGCCTGGAATTTATCTCAGTTAATTTGTATCATAACTGCGGCGGTTTTGCCATTTTACTACCTAAAAAAAAGAATAAAAATTGAATTTCCTATCAAAAGGCCTTTCCTATCTAAAATCGATCGTAGTGAAATGCTCTTTGTATGAATTCTGTGCCTGTGTAAATGCCCTTCCAGCTTGGTGAGCACAGTCCCACGGCCCAGGTCCCAAGGTTCTTAATTACATCTTCATTCAGGCAAACACCAGTGGGATCAAAGAGGCTCTGCCCGAGTGAAGGAGCTTGGGGTTCCTCCCTGGAGAGCAAACGATGCTCGAGCCTCGCCGTGAGCACTGAGCTCCTCAGCTTTTCCTTTGCTGGCATCGATTTCTTTGTGCCCAAAGAAATTTTTCTGCAAATCGTTGGTAAATAATGAGGAGTGGTGTGTCTGGGAAAACACAATAAAGATTCTCTCACACCTGCCAGGTTCAGCAGAAAGGAGGGAAAAGACCCTTTATTATTTACATATGTTACGTTTTATACATTTTTTAACTCCACAAGGGATTGGAGGACATGTTACTTCCTTCTCAATCCCACTGGAGAGAAAAGATGCTCATCAAAGTTCTCTTATCACAAAAGGAATGAAAAACAGAAAATACCGTTAAGCAAACATTGGCTGTTATTTACATGAAACTGTGAGAAAGAATTTCTGACTTCAAGGTTACAACAGAAGGCTTTAGCAAAAACCAGGGCAACAGAGTGGGAACACCCAGGGTCCCCACCAGGGACTGTCCCTCCTCTCTGCAGTGGAGGAGCAGCAGCACCTTCATTGCTGTAGCCCTACAATGGATTGGTGAGGAGCTGCACTCATCTCTCATTGATTTTGTTCCCTTCCTCCAGGTCCGTTCACACTTAATCTGCAGAACTTGATCTTTCCAACAGGAAATAAAACCACGGAGCCCCCACCTCCCCTTTGCCACGCCGCTGTCGTGTCGATTCTGAGTTCCTGAGGCTGCAGCAGGGGAAGGAGGAAAGGCAGAGCTGCAGAAGGCAAACGTTTTAGGAGCAGGATAGACATAAAAATAATCAGAATGGTCAAATCATCCCATCTCGAAACATTCTCACTTCAGAAAAAAAAAGAAATATAAATTGAGTATTTTTTTCATGGAGTATTTTTTTCATGATATGCTGGTTGTACTCTGCAAACATCACCAAATTCTCTCCCTCTCCCCAGAGCTGTTCCAGGGATATAAAGATTTTTTTTTTCCTGCCTGGCTTTGATCATTTTTAAACCAAACTTTTTTCTGTCAGTTGAAATGGGCTGAGCACTTCCCCACCTGTGGGAAGAGCAGATTTTCACACACCCAAGTTGATGCCAACAGGAGGGACCCCAGTGAAGATTCCCAGACTAAACACAGCCTTGTGGATGTTGAGGCACCTGAGGAGTGGGGCAGGAATTCACCCCAGTCTCCTCTTTTCCCCCTCTGTGGTCAAGGAAGGTCTCCAATTCTCCACCCTCCAAAATCAGAGAGAGATCCTTCAGTTTGCTGACAACGATTTAAGTGTGAAGAGCAAAAGCCAATTTCATGCAGAGATCAGGTGCATTTTTAAAAGTGTCCTCGAAGGCAATCCTGAACTCCAAAGGATTTTGTTGGAGGAAATGATGGGCTGACTAATCACTGAAAATTGTACGAATGGTAATGATAAATATTCAGAGAACACAGGCTTAGAACAATCAAAATCTCTCAGTTCTTTGAACGCAGAAAATCACTTTGACTGGGAAATGAATATTTGGGGGATGTTTCATTCTGATTTCTTGTAAATGAAGCATTTTGCCCTCCCATTTCATAATTACAGTGGTTTCTCATGGAATTAATCAAATTTTCAAAGGGAAATCATGCAATAACAAATATTTCCTGTTGAATAAACATTTCCAATCCCTACAGATCAAAATACTACTCTTGAGGTGGAAAATATCAGTATTGGGTTTGACCTCCAAACCACCTCTCATGTCTTTTGTAACCTTGTAGGGATCCTGAATCACCTCCATGAAAGTCAGGGATAAAACCTCTCCCAGCCCGTGAAATCTTTATTATTTCTTCTGCAATTTCCCTCAAACTGTTCTGCACATCTGCAGCACCCAATCGAATCCACTTTTGGTTCTGCAGCTCCACCTGGGCACACGCCTGTGCTGGTAAAGCACAATAAAGGACACGCTCACACCTGCTAGGTTCAGCAGAAAGGAGGGAAAAGAGAGACTTTATTTACATTTGACATGTTTTATAAGATTCTCAACTCCACCAGGGATTGGGGAACATGTCACTTCCTCCTCAATCCCACTGGAGAAAAAGGATGCTCATCAAACTTTCTCTTATCACAAAAGGAATGAAAAACAGAAAAGACAGTTAAACAAACATTGGCCATTATTGACATGAAACTGTATGAAAATTCTCTGACGCCAAGGTTATACAGAAGGCTTAGCAAAAAACAGGACAACACACGCCCTGTGCTCCACAGGAATATTCCAATTAAAATGGAAAAAACCCAGCCCAGCAAAGCTCTGTGCTCTCGGAGAGACCACAGAGGAAAGGCTTTGTTTGTTAGTTTTAAGCTCCGTGTAAATTTGGACAGAGGGATTAAATCGCAGAGTCTTAAAAACCCTGAATTCTAATGAAGGCCAACCATACTTCACGGGGAAATAAAGACATCAAAAGCTGCCATTTCGGGAGCAGATCTGTAAACATTTTTGATGGTTTCATTAAAAACTGCATAAAATATTGTGGAGAATGAACAAGGAAATCTTTACCAGAACAACCAATATATGATATTTCCATGAACATTAATCCATGTCAGACAGAGCCCTTAATTACACAAAAGCAACATATTCAGGCAACCTCTGCGTCATAAATATTTCAAATATTACCTCAGTCTGGTAATGCCATTATCCTAAAAGGCTGGCAGTGAAAGCACAGGCCACATTATTACAGAGAAAGTTAAAATAATATCACTTTTGTGTGGTTTTACTGCTTCTGGGGAAGCCTCTAGTGTTTGCAGTAATTCAACTCTACTCCCCCAGCTCTGACTTCCTTCTTGACCTCCTTTCCCATTTTTTTTGGATGGTAATAGACAGGAATTCCCATTGAAGCCATGTGAGTGGGATCGAGGGAGATGGGTGGAGGAGGGAGATGGAAAGGGAGACTCCAGGAACGCCATCCCTCAACCCATCCCTCAGTGCCCCGGGGGTTTTTTCCTCTCTAGGAAAAGGCAGAATTCCCATCAGAGCTCTCCAGCTCTATGGCTTTATCTCTGGGTTTTTTATGGCTGTTTCTTGATCTTAAAAGTCCTGCGCCCGAGCCAAAGAGACTGGAGACGNAAGCTAATTACACATTTTCTTTCTATTTTGCATTTCATCTCTCAATGTGGGCAGCCTTCTCTGATGACACGGCTCAAACATAGAGTTCTGTGCTTTAGTCTCGAGTTCCGAAACTGCCTGGCAGGGCTCCGAACCCCCCTGGATGGTCAGAGGGATATTCTGGGCTGCCACGGGGCTCCTTTCCCCACAGCTCCTTGTGCCAGCAGCAGGGACCAGGCTGAGCAGAGAACCAGGAGCTGCAGGGAGCCCTCTGCTCCCAACCTCACCCAGAGGGGAAATCCAGCAGCCAGGGACGGCCAGAATTTATACAAAAAAGATGGGAGGTCTTTCCCAACCCCAATGATTCTGGGATTAGGGGATTCCGTAACCTCAAATTAACAAGTACATCGTGTAAACAGAGATTTTCTCTGCCTACATTTCAAAATGTGTGAGATTAACAGACAAAAGGATAAATGTTCTTTTTACTGGAGTTCAAACTGAGGGGTGTTGCCAAATCCTGAAAGTCCTGGCGTTAAAATCTGCTCCCCAAACGGGGCTGCTGCAGATGTCAGGGGTCAGGGTCCCATCCCTGTACAAAGTATATTCTTAAAAAAAAAAAAAACAACAACAACCCCAAGAATATTTTAGCCCAGCTGCTGCAATCTTCACTCACCTTTTCCTCCTTTTCAGCCCACAAAAAGGGGATTTTGACCTCTGCTGTCACACAATAAATTTACACCCCTCTATGCCTGCTCGAGCTGCTTGTGCACTGAATTTCTCCCCTGGCACTTGTCTGAACATCACCAAAAATGTAAAGAATAAATGTATTTCCTCCTTATGGCTGGCAAGAGTATAAATGAGAGTCTTAAAAACCCAAAACTGAACATGAAAACCTAGAAAATAGCACTGTTGTAGTGCTGAACCCTCCAATAACAGCTTTGGGAAGGACAGGAGGGGAGACTGGCAGCTCTTTATTGCCCAGGTGAAGTCCCTCCTCAGTTAATATTTTGCTCTGTGTTATTTAACCTCTCCTAAACATCAGCTGAGCTCTCCACAGAGCTCTCCTGTGCTGGCAGAAGGAGAGCCAGGAGGCAGTGAAACACTGCTTTATATCAGCAATAAAGAAAAAGGATGTTTGTTTACACGGTCATAACCCGTGCAGAGCTTAAAGCCCTGCCCTGCAAATCTAAACCTCAATTTAAGTGCGTGAGTGGTTCCACTGGTTTTAATTTTAGGGCTGAAAACCAAAATCTTGCTGCCATTAAGGCTGGGAGAATGTTTTGGATGGCAAAACGTGACTTAAATAAACACTGAATTCCACGTAAAACCAGAAGATATCTTAAAAATCAAAAAAAAGAGGCAGAAAGCCCTTTTAAAGCAGCACATTTCCCCTCTCATCCTGGGTTAATTTAGAGGATTGCCCGGGTTTTCACCCACTGAGTGCAAACACCTCCCCACGCTGGGGGAAATGGAATTATTTCCTCCGAGCACTCGGATCTGGGAGCCCTGGCACCAAGGTTTCAGCTCTGCTGGAGTGCTGGCACCACACCCAGCACTCACAGCGATCTCGGCACTAAAAAAGGAGTTTATTTGGGTTTTTTCCCCCTGCAGTCATTCTCACTCGTGGCTCATGTCAGGCTCTACCTGGTTTGCACTGTCTGTGCCCTGCCCAGAGCCCCCGCAGGGATTCATCCAAGGAAACCTCTTTCCTCCACTATCTGCAGAAAGAAAAAAAAAAAATGAGTATATGACGTTTTTCCTCAACTATTTATTAAGATCTTTAGTGAGATTTTTAACTAGAGGCAGGCTCATTTTTTAAAAAATTAAAATTAAAAATTAGAATTAAAAATTAAAATTAAGAATTAGAATTAAAAATTAAATTTAAAAGAAAAAAGATTAAAACCACCCTACAATCTAAGAATTTTGGTGCCATTACTACTCTGAAAACGTTTCTTGTTGCATTCTTCACCAGCTAAAGGAAATAATACCCTCCATTATATCAAACAGATTGTGAAATCCTCCCAGAGAGAGCTTTGCTGCTGTTCCTTTTAAGAATGAAATTCCATTTGGGCAAGGGAATCACTCCTGTCCCGAAATTTCTCTTTTTTAAATGATAAACCCTGCCAAGACTTGGGGAACCATGCGAGAGCAAAGGGTTTGAAGCTCATTGTCTCACACCTCACCCACTCAGAATTAAAAAGAGAAGCCAGTTTCATTCTCAGAGAGTTTGCACCTGAACACGGCTCCCTCCTTTTCTGCACCAGAGAAAATGGGGAGGGATCTGGGCGTTCAGTGCAGAAAAGAGTAAAAAAATTGGATTTTACTGGGGTGAACTGTCACAAACACACTCAGGTGACTTCATCCAGCACCTCTGCACACCCCAGGGGAGACGCTGGGAGGAAGAAGAGAGAAAATAAGAATTTAACAAGTTCCAGTTCTTTAAAAGATGCTGCTCAAATATTCAAACAGAAAACAGTGCAACTGCTCATAAGATAAAGCAAATCGTGGCAATTTCCCCAGGCTGGTTAATTGCGTGTGAGACTGCAGAAGGGAACATCAAAATTAAGTTTTAATTAAAGCTATGAGGCAGAGGATGATATTCATTGATAGAAATTGATAATTAAATAATGCTGTAATTATTATTAATTGCTTCCCTGGCTGTTCTTCTCCATCTGATCATTTTATTGAACTCTGCAGAATCTGGTTTTTTCTTTTGTCTGTCTGTTCATCTTTGAAGCCTTTCTGATGTTGCTGCTTCTTCAGCAAAACTCGGGAGCAAAACTTGTCCTTAATAAAAACCCAATGAAGCAAAATTTAATTAAATTTCACCGTTACCAACAGCATTAAAATGGAAATGAAATTTCACATTCAAATCACCGGTTTAACTAAGCCCACGTGCACGTTGGAACTTAGACACCTGGAATCCTTCAGACTGTTCCAGCAAGGAAATGCTGGGATAAATCAAGGCATGGATGAGAGCAGGATAGAAACAGAAACTTGTGGTGTTTTCCCTTTGGAAAAAAAATTAAGAGTTTCTTGTAGTTGAGTTTCTGAAGGCTTTAATTCTCTTTGCTGAGGATGTTGCTGAATCTTATGAACCTGAAGTTTCAGTAGCAACGTCCTTGGTTGCATGGTGTTGTGTTGATAAAAATGTGAATTAATAAACGTCTGATAAAAGTATAAATTAAAACATAACTTACTAAATTAAACACACGCACCCCCTCATTTACCCCACCAGTGCCTACAAGCCAAGGACATCTATGAAGAGGAAAAGGGGAAGGCAAAGAATTTTTGCAAGAAAATTATTCTTGGATCCAAATCAAAGCCAGAATCAGCACTAAACACACACGGGAGAGTCTGGAGAACCCAGAGGAGCAGTTTAGGCTAAACTTTGTAATTATGTACAGAAAAAAAGAATTCCTCACAGGGCCATCTTTCTGTGTTCAGGCCTCTTTTCCACGGGAATAATCCCACAGATCTATTGGATCATGGCCTACCCATAAAAACAAAATATTGGAGTTTGCTCTTTCTCCTCCCCAAAACCAAGCCAGAACCAGGTAAAAGGTAAGAGAGGTTTAACCACGAGCTCCCAATATATTTTTCACCTCACAAAAAAGCTTTCCTGGGGTTGCAAGGCAGGAAAACCACTCTGTGTTTTATGCGGAGCAGTTTCCTCCTGAACAAACTCAGCAGCAGATTTCGCATCACTTTGTGCCAAGGGAAACCAAAACCCCTTTGGCACCATGAAACCACTGCTGGGTTGTAAAGCAGAGACCAGGCTGGCAGTCTGGGCTGAATCAGCTCCACTGGATTTGCTGCACATGGAAATCAGAGTTATTGTCATTATCCAAGGAGAGCTCTGCTCATGGGAGGTTTTTAACCACCCGTGACCTCCTGGCACAGCCTGATGCCAGAAATGCTGGGAAGGGGTGCCAAGAGTCCTGCTGGCAGTGCAGAGCATGAAAAATACATTGTTATATTGGGTTGTACCTCGGGAGGAGCCAGCAGCAGCCAGAACCCCACTGCTGGCCTCCACAAGGGACATTAAATCACTTCTCCCACCTTTTTTTATGGAATATTCCTCTGCTCTGAGTTAGTCACCCACTAAAGGTGTCCTGGGCAAAGAGGGCTCAGCCAAACACCAACCCTCTGAAGCTGAAGCAGAGAGGCTTTGGCGGGGGGAGGAAACCTGGGGGAATTGTCCAGGTGAGGATGAGCTGGTCTGGGAGTGCCCACGGCAGAGCCCAGCCTGGCAGAGCCCAGCCTGGCAGAGCTCAGGTTGGTAGAGCTCAGACTGGCAGAGCCCAGCCTGGCAGTGCCCAGGTTGGTAGAGCTCAGACTGGCAGAGCCCAGCCTGGCAGAGCCTGGGCTGGCAGAGCCCAGCCTGGCAGTGCCCAGCCTGGCAGAGCCCAGCCTGGCAGAGCTCAGGCTGGCAGAGCCCAGGATGGCAGAGCTCAGGTTGGCAGAGCCCAGCCTGGCAGAGCTCAGACTGGCAGTGCCCAGCCTGGCAGAGCCCAGCCTGGCAGAGCTCAGACTGGCAGAGCCCAGCCTGGCAGAGCCCAGCCTGGCAGAGCCCAGGCTCTGCTGGGAGGGCAGGGCTGGCACCAGGACAGGCCTGATGGTGACAGAGTGGCACGGACCCTCACAGAGAGCTCCTCACCCTTTCTCCAATGTCATTTTGTGGAGCTGTGGAGAGAGAAGGTGCCCTGGCTGGAGAGACAGCCAGGAGGGGATTCCAGTGCTGGGCTGTGCCAAGTTAAGCTGGACCCCCAGCAAGGCCATTTAATTTTCTGTAATCTGTTTTAGCAAATCCTTTTTGTGCTTTCCCACATTCTCAACCAAGGATGCAGCTCTTGAGAGCAGGAACACGCAGAGCAGCCCTTTCTAGTTACCCTCTAGAGCAAACACGTGGAGCCATTTGTGTCTGGGAAAACACAATAAAGACGCTCTCACACCTGCCAGGTTCAGCAGAAAGGAGGGAAAAGGCCACTTTATTTACATATGTTACGTTTTATACAATTCCCAACTGCACAAGGGATTGGAGGACATGTCACCTCCTTCTCAATCCCACTGGAGAAAAAAGAAGCTCATCAAAGTTCTCTTATCACAAAAGGAATGAAAAACAGAAAATACGATTAAATAAACATTGGCTATTGTTTACATAAAACTGCGTGAGAAAGAATTTCCGACTCCAAGGTTAAAACAGAAGGCTTTAGCAAAAACCAGGGCAACAGGCATTTCCCTAAGAGCTTCCGTGGTTTAAGAACAAGGATCACAGAATCCTGGGATGGTTTGGGTTGGGAGGGACCTTAAAGCCCATCCAGTGCCACCCCTGCCATGGCAGGGACACCTCCCACTGTCCCAGGCTGCTCCCAGCCCCAGTGTCCAGCCTGGCCTTGGGCACTGCCAGGGATCCAGGGGCAGCCCCAGCTGCTCTGGGAATTCCATTCCAGAGTCCCCCAACCCTCACAGGGAAAAAATTCTACCCAATATCCCAAGTTCCCATTACCTCACCCGTGATTTAGGCAATACGAAGAGCAATTTAAAAGATTTGATAGGCTGCAAAATTTTGAAAATGCAAGATATTGCTTTCGTCTTCGTTTCCGAGGGCAACCCATTTCTGAGTCTTCATTTCTGAGCGCCTCTTCACCACAGGTGGGAAGGAATATATTTTCATTTATTAAACACTAAACCTTTAACATTTTCCTTTCATTCATTTTCCCGAAGTTAAAACCATGACTGCGGCTGGGACGCGACTTTAAACTTCAGAAGTGCAAATAACAAAAGGAAATCATTCCTTTGCAGCCTATTTCCAACCACGCCAGGTGCTCTCACTTCAGCAAATTGCTGAGAGAACCACACAGAACATCTGTTTGCCATTGTTCACTGCACGCCCTGACGAGGCAGACGTTCAGCACGACAAAATTCGGGGTGAAAGTGAGGCACCGTGAAATATTCATGAGCTCAACTCTGCATTTATTAGAGAAATCTGGCTCGTGTGGGTTATTTGGTCTGTTCTCTGCTGGGTGGGGGGAGAGTTTGGCTTGTGCTGATGATGCCTTAGGTTTTAATTTCTATATTTTTTCAAATCCTGTACTGCCCAGTGTGTGACTCTGAAGTTCCTTGTAGCTCGTGAGCTGCTCTCCCCGGCCAGACAGACACAACAAAGCCTCTCTGAGCTGTTCAAGGACACTCGGGCTGGCCTAGGCCCAAAGGTGTAAACTGGGGCCATGAGAGAGGAGGAGAAATTGAAGAGAGCTGAAGTTTTAACTGGTGAATTTATGCTGAGATGCAAATGGACCAAACCTATAACTGTGTCAAGAACTCGTGACCTGCTGTCCACCTTGGGGTCCATTTTATGGAAGCAGCCTCTGGCTCCCCAGGGTGTGCCTTGAAGGCCTTGAAATAAATCCCTGCCTTTATTCCCTTACTCCTGTCCAGTCTCTGTTTCTAGGTGGCTGGGAGAAGGCATCTCTGAGAGCCAGACACGTGAATAGCAGGACCAGATAAGGAGATCAAAATTTGCTTGCTAAAACTATTAAAAATCATGTAAAATAACCATGTTAGGATAATATCCAACAAAGTGGTCAGAGTAAAATAGAAGAACACTAAATAAGGTGGAATGATTAATCAGAAGAGCGCGTGATGCAAGTCATTTCTTTCAAAGAAAAATGTGCCTTTCTTAAAATGAACCATTTCTGCCCCATAAATCAGCTGAGGATTGGCAGCTGAGGCCTGGTTTAGTGGCAAGTTTACATGACAGCCACCGTTAATGGCTTGGAAGAAATGACCTGAGCTCAGCAGAACTTCCTGAGGGACTCAATCAAACCCAACTTCTGCGACCAAGTATTTTAAGACGGGTGAGGTTGAAACATAAAAGCAAAAAACCCACAAGAACCTGGAGACACTTGAGGGATTTGCCAGAGCTGCAGCACAGCAGAGAAAGCACACTCAGGTCTCATTACAGCCCAAATTTAGTCCCCCAAAGGGGAGGGAAGGGAAGGGACTGTCACTAAGCTTAGGTGATGTGGCTGCAGAGCAGGGATGTGATAAGGAATGGAAGGTGCTGATATGCATCTCCACCTCTGCGTCCCTTCTTTCCCTGCTTTTTATCCTCCCCCAGCCAATTCTCTCTCTCAGCCAGCCCGGCAGAGCTGATCAATTTTGGATACGTGGTCATTTTCCCATCCAGCTGGCTTCCTTTCCCCGAGAGGTAATTGCTTTTCAGCAGGATGAATTTTCGCCCCGTGAAAATGATGAGAGTGTCCTCTGAAAATATTCTGATATTTTCCATAGCAACTTTCTATGTGTATGAAAGAAACTGCCTGGTCCAGATCTTCAGGGTTTTCAAAGCTGAAAATGAACATTCCCTATATTAATATTAATTTCTGCTGAAAATGAACATCCCCTATATTAATATTAATTTCTGCAGTGGAAAGATTGGGCTCAACTTTTGCACCAGCTGCCTTGCAATATATATATTATTTTTTTTTTTTTTTTCATAGAAAATCTGAAATACTTCTGGGCACTGGCATAGAAGTTTTTCTGAGAGAGGACACCAAAAAATATCTGTTATTTGTTATTATAATTTGTATGGAAGGTACTCTGAGAGCCCAGATACTGAGGAGGAATTACAACACAGCGCTCATGACTCGTGATCTTCCTTATCCTGGAGGGGTTTTAATTAAAGAAATGATAACATTCCAGGGCTCAGGGTAGAAATTTAAGGGGTTTAGCAAGCGATCCCCCAATTTGTTGCTGTGGATGAGGATGCACATCCTGGTTCTGACCAGAACAGGCCTCCCTGGTGCTGCTCACGTGGACTGGGGGTCTCTTCTGGGAGGGTTTGCATGACTGGAACCAGTTGCTGCTTCATAAACCATGCCCAATGCACCTCTAAGCTGATTTATAGGCACCAAAATATTTATTTTGCAGTCTCTCTGATTTTTAAAAGAAGATCTGCCCGGGTTCAGCAGCGAATCCCGTGGTAAAGAGCCAGAAGAATCAAGGATCTGATTCCCAGACCCATCCTTCTCCACCATCCCAAACCCTCAATTCCTCTGCCTTTGCCACGTTGAGCTGAAGCCAGAATAGTTCCAAGGAGGCATCCAAGGCACCTGCAGCCATTTAAATTTTTTATTAGAGACCAAAGGAAGATGCTGTAAGTTCCCTTCGAGGTTTTACCAAATCTTTAACCCCGGGGTGGTGGCTGCAGTGCTGAGGAAGTGATTCCCAATGAATAATTTATCCAATGACTTTAATTCGGTTTCTTCCTTCTGCAATATCTATAATCAGGTTGGGATTTTCTCTCATCCATTTGCTCCTTAAAACCGTTTCACAAATTAATTTAGCGATTGCTGACAGTTTGCTGTAGTTTGCAGATAAATTATCTGATTATCACAGCAGAGCTTAAATTGTTTGGACAACGGGTTTTTGGGAAAAAGGTGGAATTTGAAAGGTGAGGCCCAGGCTGCTGCAGCCACCTCAGCAGCACACCAAGGTGGAACACAGAGATGGCACCAAGGCTTTTCTCTTCAAATTAGAATTATCTATATAAAAGAAAAACACAATTCCATCCTAGAAAAGATATTTTCTGAACTTTCTGCACAAGACTTTAAAGCTGTGCCTCCTGAAGCTGCTCTGGAGACCAAAGCCACCTCCAAAACTCTCCCAGATTTTGTTCCAGCATCAATTCCTGAGCGTGGCTCTGGGAGGGGCTTTCCTGCATCAGCCCCAGAGCTGCTGGCGGGGCTGGGCTCTCCCAGCACCATTCCCAGGGGAAGTGCAGGGACAGGAGAGGGAAATCCAGGAATCTCCAGCAGCACCGAGGGCAGGAGCCCCCAGGCTGCCCCGTCCCTGCCCCATCCCTGCCTGACCCTCTCAGGCTGCCTGTTCCCCTCACACTTCACCTTTCAATCATTCCTGTCCACAAACCCCACTTTGCTGAAATTGTTCTCAAATTCAATAACTCCGTGGGATTATTTTCAGCAGAAGGAGCAAACGAGGGAGATGGGAAACGCTGTTCTCTGATTTCTGCCTGACTGGCAAACCCAACGAGCCTGTTTGTCAGAGATTTGTTATTTCTGAAGAGGAGAAGCTCAGATAATCCAGAATCATTACCAGCAACACGGAGCAGAACATTCCTTTCTCCTGCAACCACCAAAGAGAGCAGAGCAGGGAGTGGAACAAGCTCTGCCATTCTCAAAATCCTTCCCAGCACTCACAATTTCACGGTATTTGCTTCAAAAGCACTGAATTCCTCTTTTTCTCTGTTTTATCCCCAGTTATCCCATTTCTCCCCCCACTGAACTGCTTGTAACACACTGAAATACCTGGTGTGGAAAACACATTCCTGCAGAACATGGGTTTGTTATTAACATGGAAATATTGTTCGTGGGCTCAGGGGAACAAGGAGTGGCTGCTGTGGCCTGGATTTAGAAGAGTTCTCGGCTCTTTGGAGTTATCAGAATGATTTTTATTGTTTGAGTGTGGAGATCAGCTTTATTCCAAAAAATAAAGCAAGGCAAAAGCAGATTCTTCTCAGAGGAAAGGGCAGAAAGGAGAAATCTCTCAGTCTAAAAATCTTTCATTCAAAAAATCCTGACCCTCAGGCAGAACATTCCACTGAAAAAGCTGGATTATCTGCATTTCCATTCACATTTTTAGCTTAAAAATATTGATCCCTAGAAAATTAACTCAGAGTGGAGAGGTACCTTTGGCAGTTTAGTTCTTTCCCTGGAAGGAGCAGAGAAGATCTGTGGTGGCAAAGAACAGAACAGAGTCAAGTGTTTGTCCTGCTCTTGGCAATTATTGCACATTCCAAATGACACTGAAGTAATTTCAAATTTAATACCCTAGCAATGCAATTAAATTATTATTAATATTAATATTATGATTGTTACCCATGGACAAGCACAGAGTTTGCCCTGGAATTGTTAAATGTCATTTTTAAGCAGTGTTGGGAGCTCCCATGATCTGCCTCAGGCACTTTCAGTAATTCGTGGATTTTTGGGTGAACTGCTGGGCTAATTCTGATCTGCAGCCCCCCCTTAATCAGGTCCTGGATGCTCCAGAGTTTTCTAATTCTGCTCTGATTGCAAAATCAATATCAGAGCTGTCTCTCTGTCAAAACTGGGATGGATCTGATCAATATCAAAGCGTGACGTTTTATAATACAGAAATAATAAATGTTTCACCAACAAATCACTCCCTGCACCGTGCTGTGGAAAATGGGATCTCCATGGAAAACTGGGGCTTTTTAACCAAGAGAAAAGTTTGGGTCTTTCTCAGCAAATCTGCAGAATGTTCTGGGGCAGGACATGGAGGAGTGAAGGAGCACCTTCACTGGGAGCCCAAAACTGTGAGAGATTTAGAGGGCATTTTGTGATGGAATGGCTCAGACAAAGCCAAGAAATTCAATTATGGATAAAATAAGCCCATAAGTGAATAGAAAATGAGTATTCTGTTAATTCTTTGTTTTAATATTAGCCTCAAAGTTCAATTTTGGTCGTTAATAGGGTAGAATAAATAGAATTTTTTTATCAATATCCATTAAGAGAAGCAGACACTTTCTAGGAAGCAAATCTGCTGTTTCATTTTCCATTAATTCATGTGCTGGGTATTTATTCTCTCTGCACAAAATGCAGAAACCTCTTCAGCCATCAGTACAAGGGCTATATATATATATATATTTTATTTTTTTTCTCTCATGCCAGCACTCTC
>VYXC01006788.1:7490-30451 GCA_013397175.1 Platysteira castanea | reverse complement strand
AGGGAGCAAAGAGCAGGAAGAGCTGCCAGGGAAGAGCTTTAGGGCAGTGTGTCCTGATCCTAATCCTAATCCTGATGCTGATCCTGATCCTGATCCAGGAGTCAGTGGGTGCTCCGTGGGTGAAACAAAACCACTGGGATTATCCAGGTGTGTGCCACAATCCAGGGCTGTGATGGTGACAGTGACACACACAAATCAAGATTCCTGTCCTCCTTTCACCCCCGAATTTAATTTTCCCTGGCAGTGCCATCTCTTGGTGTTTAACTCAGCACCTGCTGCTCCCTGACCCAGCCCACCTCTCCTCCAGGGCATCCAATTTCTGCTCCTCCTGTTCAAAGCTCTCGGGGCCAGAGTTCTGCCCAAGAACTCAATATTTGATAAATATCAACCACTGCTGACAGACACAGCCCAGAAAGGGAAAATCCCTGGGGTTTTGGGCAGCAAACACCTCCAGTCCTGGGAATCCTCTGCCGCAGCACGGGGATTTGCCTTTCAAAGCAGCAACCTCGGAGTCTGAGGCCTGAGGAGTTGTTATTTTTTCTCAGGTTTAGATGAGCTCCAGTAATCAGCTGAGCTGGCCACAGTCCCTCTGAGCCCCTGAACTCTATTTATTTGTGTTACAACTAATCCAGGGCTTTGTTCTTTCCTGTTCCAAGCCCTGCTTTGAACCCTTTTCCTTGCAGGATTTGGGTTCATGACTTATTCCTTCAAAAGCTCTTTTCTGCTGTGACTTTCTTCGGCCTAAATTTGGAAAGCACCTTGAAGAATTTGGCCTCCATCATATAAATGAACATTTATGGTCCATAGAATTCTCTACATCCCAGCCCAGAGCTCTGAGTGCCACCACGTCCAGTTTTTCCCTGGACACCTCCAGGGATGGGGACTCATTCAGATCTGCTCCTGCTCAGTGGCACCTCACACAGAAAAGTGGAGGAAATGCCCCGAAATAAGCGGCTGCAAAAATCAGTACAGGTAGTTTCTCCACCAAAATGAAATATTTGTCATTAAAATAAGAGCAAGCCCATCAGGGAAGACTGAAGCTGAAGTTGGCAGAGCCAATCCAAGCCTGGTTGTGCCCCGCAGCTGCTCCCAGAGGAGACAAAGGCAGCAGTGAGATGAAAGAAAGACTGAGAAAAGTGTTGGCAAAAACAAAAAGCTGTTGTTCTAGGGAGGGTAAAACCTGTGCTATCGAGACTTGTAGGAAACCTTCTTCAGAACAAGATGAAAATCTATGGATTCACCTCTGTCAGTGAAACATAACCAAGAGGAGGGGATGCTCCCCACCCCAAAGTTCAGAGGTGGGATTTACACTCCCCATCAGAGGAGGGTCAGCAGGTGGGTGCAAGGACAGGAGAAATGACTGTGAAAGGACAGGAGAAACGACTCTGAAAGGACAGGAGAAACGACTCTGAAAGGACAGGAGAAATGACTGTGAAAGGACAGGAGAAAGGACTCTGAAAGGACAGGAGAAATGACTGTGAAAGGACAGGAGAAACGACTGTGCAAGGACAGGAGAAAGGACTCTGAAAGGACAGGAGAAACGACTCTGAAAGGACAGGAGAAACGACTGTGCAAGGACAGGAGAAACGACTCTGAAAGGCCCAGACGTCCCTTCCTTACCCACGAAGTTTCCCAGTGCCAGAGACAAGAGGCCTTGCTCCCATTTCCTCTCTACTCGCCTCTCTCCATAAAAAAATCCCCGCTCCCAGCGAGGCTCTGCCTCTCCCCCCTGCTCGCCTTGCACGGGGCAGCTCAGCTCAGCAATATTTCAGATCAAACCCACGAAGATGGAGCTCAGGACCAGCTGGACGAGCTGGTGAGTGGGATGCTGGATTTCAGAGGGAATTTGGGGCACGGGGAGGAGGAGGAAGGAAGGAAGGAAGCACTGCCTCCATCTCTGCTGGCTGAGCTGGAAAAGTGGGGCAGTGTCTGCCCTTCTTCCAGGGAGGAAATATGAAATGGGGTTTGGATCAAACAGCCTGGAAACCCTACCAGGAGCACGGAGATCAGGAAAAGTTAAAACCAGTCCTAAGCTTCCATGAAGTATTGGGAAATTATTCTTCCTTTCTCTTCTGCTGGAGCCAGCAAAACCAAGCTGGTGGTTTGTTAATTGGGAGTGTGCTGGCAGAGCGTGGTGTTAAAGATGAACAAAGATTTTATTAATAAATCTTTCACGTCAAACATCCTCCCCTTTGTCAGGGCAGAGAGAGGCTTTTCTAGCAGTGGAGAGCTCGGATTCACTGCATTTGAAGTTGTGCTCCCGATTTCACTGCAGTCACATTTCACCCAGAGGCTCAGTATCAAACAGAACTGAACTCTTCTGAATCCGAGCTAAAAGGAGCACAGCTTTGGGCTGGAAAAGAGATTTTTCATACCACTTCTGGATATTCTTTTTAAAATTTTTATTATTTTAACGCACAGGTGCACGGAGATCCCATTCATTTGCTCTTGGAAAGGTGAAAATCGGTAATTTGGGCTCACTAAAACCCAAAGTGACCCTATTTTGTGCCACTCATTTGTTATCAGCCCAGGTGGAGTGGCACTGCTTTGAGCAGGATGATGAAATAATCACCAAATTCACTCCATCGTCTGCCCCTGGTGCTCCTGGAAATGGAAACTGGGGAACACAGGAGCGCCAAGGAGAAACGTTGAAATCTTTGGAAAGAAGCTTAATTTTACAGGAAAATCTTTGTGTTTAATACCCTGAAAACCAAGGTTGTTCCTCAGTGTGAAAAAGGAGTCCCTGAGTATGGCCAAGGGCAGCGAGCCCTTGTCCAGCCCTTCCAGGATGGGAAATGGAAAACCAGAATTTGTCTGGGCAGAGACCGACTGTGAGGTGAATTTTGTGGCTATAAAAGACTGTTAGCTGGGACTGGATGATCTTTAACATCTCCTACCATCCTATTCTATGATTATGAAAATGAGGGAGATATTTTCATTGTTCTCATGCTCTGACTCTCAGTTTGGACTGATGTGAAACAAAAACATCACCACCCACAAAACACAGCCTGCACTTGGCAGACCTCTGCAATTTTAGCACTTCTCTTACTCACTTTTCCTGAAATCACATTTTTACAAAGTGGGGTTTAAGGCTGAGGAGTGACTAGAACATCCCTTACCCACACCTTAAAATAGGTAAAATTTGCTTTTGCTTTGTGCTAACCCATGTGAGAATTTTCTACCAGCCTGGAGTTGTGTTTAGAACCCTTAAGAAACTCAATTTCATGCTTAGGCCAGTCAGCTCGACGAGTTCCATTTCAGTTTCCTGCAACACCATCAAGCTGCTCCAGTTTCACTTAAAAGGTTTAAGACCTGAGCCAGTAAAAAAAGATGAAACCAGTAAAATTACCCAATTGCCTTTTCCTTCCTTCAGCTCGCAGGAACTGACGCTTCCAGCCTCGTTCACACTCTGGTTGTGTGGGACAGGGAAAAGTTTCCATTTCGGGTTCCCCGGGAGGTCACATTCCCTTTAAGCCCCCAGAGTCATCAGCACCGACTCAGCTGTTTGGAAAATCACATCTTTCCCCCGAAATAATTTTGCTTGAAGTGCTCTTTTCCCATTGAAGGGGTTTTTTCAAGGAGCGCTTCAATCTCCCATACAATTTGCACCTTCAACAACAATCCCAGCTCCAACCCTCTGTGCACATGGGGATATCAGCACTGGCCAGATTCCAGGTTTTAGAACTGGTTTTCCCTCCCTGCTTCCTGAAGATCCACCAAACATCAGAACCTTCATTATTCCTAATGCAGGATTTCAATCAGATGCTCTTCTTTTAAATTCATAGCTAATATTTGTTATTTTCCTCTATTTTTCCCCTACCAGACCTAAAACACATCCCAGGAACTCCTGCTGGAGTCTCTTTGCTTGTCCCCTGAGCAGAAAACCCCAAATTAATTCCTCTTCCGCACAACCCAAGGCCTCCAGTGCTTTTTATGGCTTCAGGATTTGATTTGTGTGAGGAAGAGTTTGTCCTTTCGTTAGTCAACAAGGCTGGGGTGACAAATTTCTCTAATTATATTATGTATTTCGTATTATCTATTTTAACTTGCTGACATCTAACGATTGAGCAGAGGTCGGGTGGGAAGCTCAAGGATGAACCAGCACTTGTTTCATATTTCATCTTCCAAAGCCAATAACAAATGGCAGCTTCTCCCCAGCTGTCTGTCAGCAGAAGGAAAGAGGCCTCATAAATAATAAGCAGCATTTTCTGTAGAGTTAAACTTCTCAGAGTGGAAAATCTGAGCAGGAAAATACAAATTAAATGGTGTTAATTTAAAACAAGCTCAATGAAAATACTAGAAATACCTGTTCTTTCTGTTATCTCTGTTTGTGGTAATTACATTTTAAATAAAATTGCTTAAAAACAGGGAAGAAGAAAGCACTTGGAAGACTTTAAAAAAAAAAACACAGAGTGATTACAAGTTTATCCCAGTGAAACATCTTCCTTTTTTTTTAATGGATTTGTACATCAGGACAGAACAATCCTCTGGCTCTTTCTTAAACACCGACACGGTTGCCAACTTTCCTGTCCCTCCCTTAAACGCTCTCTGATTCCATCCAAATTAAGGCTTTGCTCTCCGTGTGATCCCACCGGCCTGAAAACATTGCCTCATCCAGAAATTGTGATTTTCCAGCACATCCTGGAGATTTTTTTCTTTAAATGCCTTCTATTTTTACACCTGAGCCAGCGATGAGTTCTGCGTTGCATCCATCTGGCAGCTCATCACCACGCTTTCTCTGCTTTGCAGGTTTGTGATGGAATAAAAGCTGCTTGCCTAAAAAGCTTTGTTGCTCAATGAGGAGCACGATGTTTCTTGCAGATTAAGCTGATTTCAGGCACTTTCCGTGCTTTTGTATGAAAATGAGCTGAGCAATTGCTGCGATTACCTCAGCCAGCAAGGGAAGGGTAAATAATGCCGTACTGACCTTTCTGCCCCACTGTGTGAAATGTTTTCTTCAGGAATATTTCTCTACAAAGTAGTTTGGGGTGGTTTTTTGATGTTTTCAGTTTGTTTATTTTAAATAATCATTTCAACCCTTATCATTTTCCCTAATTACGTTCAGGCGTCAGTTAGCTAATTACCAACAGCGTGCTTCGTTGTTATTAACCATCATTGCAGGGGTGACAGCGCTTCCATCCCACACGGGATGGGATCAGCTTTCCAGCTGAAATCCCTGCTGGTGTCCAGCCTGAGCCTGGCCTGGCCCAGCCTGAGGCCGTTCCCTCCTGTCCCTGTCCCTGTCCCTGTCCCTGTCCCTGTCCCTGGAGCAGAGCCCGAGCCCTGCCTGGTAGGACCGGGCAGCTTCTCCAGCTCAGGGTTCGGCTGCTGCAGCCAGGAGAGCTGGCAGAAGGTATTTGAACTTTAAAAAGGTCACAGAGCCAACGAAAACACACAAACCTCCCATTCTGGAGACTCATAAAGCAGAAAAATGTAATATTTCTGTCACTGAGGCTAAAGACGGAAGAGCCCAAAAGAGAGAGTCCCATTTCCAGTGCTCTGTGTGCCCCTGGCTCTGCTGGAGCCAGCGGCTGAGAAAGCAGCCAGAACTTTCACCTGGCTTTATTATATTCCCAGAGCTGGAACTGACTGGGTTTAGAGCAGTTTGGACACAAAGCCTAAAATTTTTTACTGCACTTTGGGTTCCCTCAGGTACCTGAGCACAGAAATCCCAGCGTAACAGTGCAGGGAAAACCACTCCTGCTTGATCATGGATTCAAATTCCGTGTTTAGACAGAGTTAAAAACATTCTAAACTGAAACCTGGTGCATCCCCAGCATCCCAGGGAGCTCTTTGATACACAAGAGTAGAGCTGTATATTGAAGAAACAAAACACAAAATAAAGAATCTTGCACCTGGGGTTTAGGCTTGTTTAGGGAAGAACCAAGGTGAAAGAATCTAAAAATTAATTATCCACACCAATGCCAACGTGCCGAATCTTTCAATTTTAACATCTGTAAGCATTTCTGTGGTTGGTGGGCAGGGAAGGAGCTGGTGGCTCCCATCAGTTTGGCCAAGCTGGGCACAAATCCCATGCCCATCCTGCATTCAAAGCTTTGTTTTTAATGCATTGAATTTTGTTTTGGGGCAGGTTATGAGAGGTGTTTTAGGAGTATCCAAGAGCACAAGCGTGGAGCTCTAAAAATCTATTTTCAGCTGCCTGCAGAGCTTAATAAAAACGCATTAAATCCTAAACAATTCTGGGCAAGAGAAAATATATCACGTGAGGATTTCCTGTTTTCCTTAATTCAGTCACTCTGAGCACTGAAGAGAGGCACAGAGCAAAGGGAGGATGCTCTGCAGTCAGTGGAGAAAGGAAAAATCCATTTCTAGAGGGAGATCTGCCCATGTTCCTTTAGGATAGAAGCAATTCCTTCTGGGGATGCCTGTCCTACGACCTCTTACCTTGGAGTAAAGCAATTATTTTAAAACATCGTGCAAACTTCACACTTTTTGTGCCTGAGGAGTCTGAAACGTGCTGCAAAAATATTGCAAATAGCAGTAAACATGTAAAATCAAAACTTTACATGCACAGATTGAAGCTGTGACTGAGAGTTACCTGTGAGGGTTTATATCCCTGGAACCTATAAATCACAGAAATAAAACCAGCTTTTGCCTTGCTAAATGTGTGTTAAATTCATTACATTTACTTACCAGACAGATTTAAAGGATGTGAGTTGAGCCGTACTACAGAATCATGAAAATCTACAAAAACATGTTCATAACCAGCCTTTAAACCAAAGGAAAGTTCACTCCCCTCTCTCCCAGAGCAGATTTTTTCCTGAGGACATCAGAATTAGACAGCACGAGCACCCTGTGCTCAAAGCAGTCCTGCCCAGCCTGCCTAAACAGCACAAATCAAAATACTTCAATTGTCAACGATTTTCCCCCATAGGGTGGCGAGGATGAGCTGAATAGTCCCTGATCTGGGGCTGGAATCCAATAAAGCAGAAACTTTCATACAATATACTTTATTGCAAATCAAATGTTATTGCTTTTAGCACAGCACTTATAATCGGCTTTTTTTTCCCCCTCCCAAACTGCCATAACACCTAAAATTTAACCTCTTTCAGAATAGAAGCAGCAGGGAAGAATAGCAACAAATTTTGGGGGTTGGTTCTGAGAATGTATGATGAATATATGGCTGAATGGAGGCCCAGGGAATACTGAGTGGTAATCAAGCTGTCAAATGAAATTTTAAATCCTCGTATATAACTCCATTTCTGTAATCCACGTCTCCATGAAATTTTACAGGATTTGAGAATGATTCTGCCAGAAGCCAGCTAATTGATAAAGGAAGTTTCTGGGTCTATTCCCACTCCACACCGTGGGTCTGCCCGCCAAGGAGCAGCAGAGAACAACCTCCAAAATCAGAGGTGCCAGCAGGGGACATGTCCTGGCCCTTGGGGAACACGACCTGGCCTCTCCCCCTGCCCTAAAACCAAAATAACCCTGGCATCACCTCCTCAGCCTGCCCCTAGGGCTGGCTGCACAAACACAAATTTACTGCAAAATCCGGGTTTATTTTCCACTCTTTTCTGGGGATAAATGCAAATCACCACCAGAGCGTGGAGAGCTCTCAATGAAAGCAAGGGAGAACCTTCAGAGAGGGTCACCTTGGGTGTCTGAGCTGAGGAAGGGATCAGGTTTGGGCAGGGATTTCCCAATGGAGCAGGTTTGTTTCGTGGCCTCATGTCCTGCAGTTGTCCAAATGCTGCTGTTTTCACACAGGAGCAACATTGCTGAACCTGCTCTGTTCCTCAGAATTATTATGGGTGTTCCAAGATCCCTGATTCCATCTGGCTTTGATGCTGCTCTTCATTCCTCCAGAACACTGCCAGGAACCCGGATCCTTGGCAGCCTGAACGCAACACGTGATTCCCAGAGAGCCTTTCCCTATAAAACGAGAGCTCCAGCTCTGAGCTGAGCTGGCTTCATCCATAAAATCTCATTTTAGAGCCTCCAGCTGGCTCCTCCAGCCCTGAATGCTCCTTTCCAGCCAGCCAAGCTCTCTCCAAACCCCACCAAGGAGCTCCAGGAGAGGCTTTTGAGGAATCACCGAGTGCTCTGAGCAGCTTGGCCTCCACCCTTCCAGCTGCCCCTGGGATGAGCAGGAGCAGCTCCAGGCCATGCAAAGCTCACTCCTTGCCCCAGTGAAATGTTTATTCCCTTCACAGCCAGCACTCTCCGTGGCAATCATTGTGCTGCCAGGATTACTCTGAGTTGTTAGATTGGCTACTGGCTTCATTTAAATGATGTATTTCCACTTCTCCTTCCAGCTGCACTTCAGGTAAAAACCAGAATTAAAGAAATCCCTGCCCTTGCCAGCAGTTTGGTGAAGAAAAGGCTGTTTGGCTGTGCTGGGGCTGGCACAGTTTCACTGTGCTCTCACTATTAAATGGGATTAGGGACTACTCAGAGCAGGACACACAAAATCTCCTCTATTAAATGCTCAGAAATCATATTAGCAGAACCCATAAATCACAGAAAATAAGCTGGAGGAGTAAGTAGCAAGACAAATGTTTACACAGAGAATCTCTGCTCTTCCCTGTTGGGACTGGTCATAATTTCCTCAGTAAGGCTCCTTTCAAAGTGATTTATTGTGCAGCAGCAACTGCAAGTGCTACTGATGCTTCTTTCTGAGGAATAAGGTGCAAATATTCAGAATTTTTCCTTTTGGACTCATCACATTCTGCCCCTCTGACCCCCCATCTGAACAATCATTGAGTTGGAAATGTTTTTAAGGTAAAGTTCTTTATACTCGAGGCAGTGAACAAAATGTTGTCTTTTAAATCACACAGGCCAAGCGTGTACTCTGAAAACAGTGATTTGGGAGAACAATCATGGCAACAGACATGCAGCAGGGAAATAAAATAGCTTCAGGGGTGTCTGAAGGAAAATATAACCTCAAATCAATAATGAGGAACAGACAGGAAGGCCTGATCATCCCACTGATTGATATAAAAACCCACAAATGGGAACCTGCACTTGAGAGAGGAAAAAACCAACTAAAAATACAGATTTTTCTTACACGGAGATAAAGTTGAAAAGAGAATAAAAGTTTGCATGATAAAAATATTTAAAAATAAATTCAGTTGGATGTATAGGGAAGTTCTTAACTAACTGTTAAAAAGACTCTCCATTGAATTAGATACCAAAAAATTATTATGGTCCAATAAAAATCTAGCAAATATGGAGGGATTTTAGTTAGAAATCTACCAATATCTTTCAAAACCCATTAAAACACGTTAGTGAAGAATCAGTAACTGCTGCTGCTCCTGCTCTCCATTCAGGGATGTTTAAAGCCTCTTCCCCAGTGATGACATCCTAAAGCAGCAACTTTTAATAAAGCAAACATTTCCCAAACAGGGCTGGAAATGTCTCTCCTGGTACTTAAAAATGTTAAGAAAGTCTTTATTTATAATTTCTAAGAATTCGTTTGATGTTGAGAAATTGCCACTCTGTGGGATTATCCCTGGAACCCCAGGAAAACCTGGAGGAGCTGAAAATGGCCTTGATAACTGTTCTGTCTCACAGCTTCCAGTGTCCAGCTCCTCACACCAGGGATGGCTGGAAAATCTGGTGCCTCAGAAACTGGACATGAGGGCATCACCCTCTGTTGCCCTGGTTTTTGCTAAAGCCTTCTGTTTTAACCTTGGAGTNCCAAGGCCAGGCTGGACGGGGCTGGGAGCACCCTGGGACAGTGGGAGGGGTCCCTGCCATGGCAGGGGTGGAGCTGGAGGGGCTTTAAGGCCCCTCCAACCCAAACCATTCTGGGAAAGCAGAGGATGGTGGGTGTTCCTTGTTCCAAGGAAAATTCCCTCACTGGGTGCGAGTCCCTGACACTTGAGGGGCTGGGAAATGCATTTGGTGTCTGGGTGATGTTTTGAGTTGTGTTATGGAACAAAAGTCCTGCCCAGACATCTCAAGGCCAGATTGGCCCCTGTTGTCCTGTTTTTTGCTAACCTTCTGAAAATTTACGTTTTTGGAGTCAGATATTCTCACGGAGTTTATGTAAATAATAGACAGTGTTTACTTAACTGTCCTTTTTGTTTACATTCCTGTACTATGAGAGAATTTTTGATGAGCATCCTTTTTTTCCAGTGGGATTGAAGAGGAAGTGACGTCCTCCAATCCCTTGTGGAATTGAGAAACCTATAAGTATGAGAGCAATAAATAAACTTTCTTCTTTTCCTCTTTCTGCTCAATCTAGCAAGAGTTTGTCTCTTTTCTCGTGTCCTATAGCGACAGGCCCCCACATCCAAATGGTAACCTTGGTTATCAAAAGGCAAGAGATGGGGAGAAAATACAAATATTGGGGTGGGTATTGAGGGAAGGAACTCCATTACAGCTTTTATTCCAAACTTACTGAGCCCTGATCAAGGAAACACAAGCACCTGCCAGGATTTGCTGTCCCACTTAGCGTGGGGACATCTGTTCCGTGTGTGTGGCAGTGGCAGGCACAGCAAACTGTCTGACAGCTCCAGCTCTCTGCATCCATCATCCCATTCCTCTGCCACGCTGAATTATTCATCAACATCCCACCAAACTCACACAGCAGAGCTCCACTTATCACTCGCCAGGTTTTAGTCCCAAAAAAAGCATTAGTGGAGAGGAAGGAAATAAACATTTCCCTACAGGAACAACGAGCCTGTGCCTGGAACAGCCAGGGAGGGAAATTCCCTCTGACAAGCTGCTGCTTGAACTTTGTGAGCATCTTAGAGCAGTGTCTGGCTAGGAACATCTTCTGGAGGAGAGGTTATTTCATTTAAAGCCTTATTTCAGGACCAATTTGTCTCATTACCTTGATGGATATCAGGACATGCCCAGTACAGCTCCTTGAAATCCACGTGTGAGCAGCTTCAGCATTTCAGAGCAGGAGGGTTGTTTTTTTTTAATTTCAGACTTGCTGCTTTTTCCCCACCCCACACACATTCCTAGGTCAGGGGGATGTCAGCTGTGAACCCCAAATTGTCATTCAGGAGAGCGCCAGGGGAGGGCCAGTGCTGCCCTGGGGATTTATCGCTCAGCTCAGAGCAAATCACTTCTTTCTCTCTTCTCAAGCTTGGTCCTGGCTACACGTCATCCTGTTTTTGCTAAGCCTTCTGTTCTAACCTTGGAGTCAGAGAATTTTCACACAGTTTCATGTAAATAATGGCCAATGTTTACTTAACTGTATTTTCTGTTTTTCATTCCTTTTGTGAGAAGAGAAAGTTTGATGAGCTTCCTTTTTCTCCAGTGGGATTGAGGAGGAAGTGACATGTCCTCCAATCCCTTGTGGAGTTGAGAAACCTATAAAGTATGAGAAATGTAAATAAAGTCCCTTCTTTTTCCTCTTTCTGCTGAACCTAGCAGGTGTCACAGCCTCCTTTCTTGTGGCCTCTACCAACACAGCTACATTTTCAACCTCCACCCTTCTCTCACATTCTGCTGTTTTGCAGAGTGGCTGTGGGCTCACCCAGAGGTCCAAGGGGTTTCTTTGGTCAGTGGAAACCCTGAAATCGTGGCAAAATGTCTCCTAGAAATCAGGCTAAAGGTAACTTCTGTCCATGCAATTATCCTGCGTTCTCCACGGGCACATAGACCTAAAAATAAGAGGAAGAGCCCTTTGTTCTGCTGGCCCAGATGTGATTATTTGAAAGTGATAAAAAGTCTCTCTCTGCCACAGCAGCTTCTTCTCATTGTTTATGGTAGCACAGCCCTGCACTGCCCAGAGGAAACAACTGGGAAAAATGCAAAACAAGGGGATTTTTAGAAGGCATTTATACCAAACTCTAACTAGAACACACACACACACAACTTCATGTAATTCACAGGAAAATCCTGCACACAGGTAACACATTAAATACCAGTGATCTCTTTGCCAAAACCTGCTGCTTCTGCTGCACTGAAAATCCAGGCCGAAGGGGAAATTTCTCTTATTTTGAGGTGCAAAATCAGCCCTCCCACCAGCTCCCTTTACTTATATAAATATACAAGGAGATATTAATGGAATGAAGAAACCTAAGGAGTATTAGCATAGGAAAAGAGAGCCTTTCAAAACACAGATTTTTGTTAAACCCGTGGGAACAAAATACATAAAACAATGTTTTGGGGGCAGTTTTCTTCTTATTGCTTTTGTGAATATTCTGCAATTATTACAATTAATAAATCCTATTAAGGGCAGGTTTATTCCCCATCAGCACTTGGGAGCACTCGAATATCAGAGCGCCTAGAAACCTCCAACTAAATCTCATCTGTCTTACTCCAGGTCTCTTTTAGAGGTGAAATTGTACAAAATCTCTGCTCAGTTCAGTGGGAGAGGCACAGAATGAAAGGGTGAACTCTCAAAATTCAGTGTCAGCCTAAGGAAGAGATGAAAGGATGGCAGAGGAGTGCTGGAAGGCGCCCAGGCTGTGCTCTGAAACACAGCCAGGGACAGCACCAGGCCAGCCTGCAGGAACTGAGGGGAGTGAAAAAAATGGGCCTGGATGTCTGACTTTGCCCATGCTGCATCTTAAATGCTCCACCAGAAAAATTCCATTTTGTCAGACACTCCTCATGCCAGGCAGACAGTGGAAAATGCAGAGAAACCTCAGGGGAATATTGAGGATTGGAACTTCCACCACGAGGGCAACAAAGTGAACCCATATTTCAGAAAGGTTCAGGCAAATCTTGCAGGTATTTTTCCAAAAGAAACCAGCTTTTTCTCCCCTAAGGTTTGCAGCTTGTTTCCATTATCACTTTGTGGAGATATTTTAAATATAAAATTATAAAAACACAACCTTCCCGAATCTCTGCACTGCCTTTTCTCCAAAGAGCAACTTTGACATAGAAAAAGTGAAATTTCTCTGTATTTGTTGAGCAGTAAGAGAAAATCGAGCAGAGATGATGGCACTCAATAAACTCAAATCGTGCAGGTGAGACAGAGGCTCCATTAGCCCAAAAAATTCTCTTTGTGGGCTGCTAGAAACATTTTATAAACACGATATTCACACTGAAAGGAGAAGGGATTGCATCTTCATTGCAAAGGCAAATTATTCCTATCACCCACGCCCACTTTTCTGAGGTGTTCTCTCTCTAATCAACATTTCTGGATGTGTTTCAGCCTTTCAAGGAGTTGTGGTGCACCACATTTACCATTTACAGGTGACTGAAATTGACTCTGTGCTCAGTTGGTGCAACACTCTCACATTTTGGGGGGATTTGGGCAGAGATTTAAACTTTACTAAAGTAAAATTTAAGATAAAAGCATAAGAAAGAGATTTCTTTATATGTGAATGAAGCAGATCTAAGCCTAGAAACTTAAATAATGTCCTGCTGATGTTGAGGAGTAAACATATAATGTTTAATATCATACATTGATTCTAGAGGCAGGTTTAAATGCAAAATGCTCATTTTCAGGCACTTGGAGGCTGACAGTCACAATGCTGCAGAAAAAAAGAGGTAAAAAGCAGAGTAGAAATCTTCTGTTATTCTGATAGATGGCAAACCCTGGTGGAGTTATTTGAATTGCACAGGAGGCTGGGGAGCAATAAAAGGGGCTGGCAGGGGGATTGTGTAATGAAGTCCATGGAGGGTGGGGAGAGAGCCAGAAAAATATATTAACATAAAAGGGATAATTAGGAAGGCAAGGCCTCAATTCTAGCACTAACTCTTGGATTTTAGAGTATACTTTGTTCTGCATAATAAGAGTTGGCATTTTTAGTGAGCTTCAATAGAAAGTATCAAAGAGCATCAAAGTTTACTTCTCTTTAGCCACGAAGAAAATAAGATGTTAGAAATAAAACCAGGGAATTACACTTCCCAAAGCCTTTTACGATTGTACAGAACCTGGAATAGCTACTTTAGAAGATTTCTGTGTCCTTGCATTGCTTATCAAACACCAAGGAACAGATTAGGAAGGTTCTGGAACAACCTCCTGGCAGAATTAGTGGGGCCAGGAAACCCAGCTGAGTTTTAAAACTGATCCATATTTTTATGGACACAATTACTTCGTGTGGCAGGGAAATTACTGATCGTGCAAGGGTTGCTTTAGGTGCAAAGTATCCAGATTTTCTCCCTCACTCTTCTGAAAGATTATTTTTATATCATTCTTACTCATTGATCCAAGCAGACAACGGGACACAAAAAAGAACAAAGGCACCTGTTGGTGCTCACACCTCACCCCCCAAACCCACAAAGCATCCACAGTTCCGAAATGGCAGCTGCACCCTCAGAAATACCCAAAACAGGAGCCCAGCTCAGCCTCTGCCCAAACCACACAGCTGGGGCAGCTCCAACACCAGAGCTCCCACCAGGAACTGGAGATTCCTGGAGCTGGACGTGCCCAGCTGGGATTTGGTTCAGGCACGTTCTCAAGGGAGAAGCAAACTNTATATATATATATATAAAGGAGGAGGACACTTTAACGTCCTTTCCCTCCCTCAAACTCCGAGTTCTGCCCCAGCAGCAGAGCTCTGAGCTCTTCCTTCCCTCCAAGAGAGGCGGTGGAGGCAGCGAAGGAGAGGGCACAGCCCCACGGGCACCCCGAGGGGCTCCCATCCCTGCTGGCACAGCACAATCACTCCCACACCCCAAAAACCTGGCCTGTGATGCTTCCCAACCCATCCCGAACACTCCATTAACAGACATCATCAAAAAACCCTCTAATTACCAGGCTGATGAAGACAAGAGCCTGCCCAGCTTTAAGGCAGAATTGTAACTAAAAGCAGAGGCACTCTCAGCACGGGCAGTATTTACAGCCCCTTTTGTTCCCAGCCCATCCATCACCCTCCCAGGGCAGGGAGTTTAAGAACAAATTGGCAATGCTATAACTTCAATAAAGCTTCAGGAAAAAATAACTGTTTCTTTTTCAGAATGTATAGATCCGCCTTCAGCCGGGCGGCAGAAGTGGTTCAGGATTCAATTCCCAGCCCGAAACTGTAACAATACATCTTATTATTGACTGTGAAACACAGGGATCCTGCTGCCAGATAAATCTCCAGCACTACCAAGTCCTCCAGGCCCGGCNGACACAAAAAAGAACAAAGGCACCTGTTGGTGCCCACACCTCACCCCCCAAACCCACAAAGCATCCACAGTTCCGAAATGGCAGCTGCACCCTCAGAAATACCCAAAACAGGAGCCCAGCTCAGCCTCTGCCCAAACCACACAGCTGGGGCAGCTCCAACACCAGAGCTCCCACCAGGAACTGGAGATTCCTGGAGCTGGACGTGCCCAGCTGGGATTTGGTTCAGGCACGTTCTCAAGGGAGAAGCAAACTCGGCAGAGCTGGAGGAGAAGCACAGGCCTGGCTGCGTGGTTTGGTTCCAGGCAGCTCCAAGATCTCCTTATTTCTGCATCTCAGTGTTCCCAAGGCTCNCTGGCCTGTGATGCTTCCCAACCCATCCCGAACACTCCATTAACAGACATCATTAAACAACCCTCTAATTACCAGGCTGATGAAGACAAGAGCCTGCCCAGCTTTAAGGCAGAATTGTAACTAAAAGCAGAGGCACTCTCAGCACGGGCAGTATTTACAGCCCCTTTTGTTCCCAGCCCATCCATCACCCTCCCAGGGCAGGGAGTTTAAGAACAAATTGGCAATGCTATAACTTCAATAAAGCTTCAGGAAAAAATAACTGTTTCTTTTTCAGAATGTATAGATCCGCCTTCAGCCGGGCGGCAGAAGTGGTTCAGGATTCAATTCCCAGCCCGAAACTGTAACAATACATCTTATTATTGACTGTGAAACACAGGGATCCTGCTGCCAGATAAATCTCCAGCACTACCAAGTCCTCCAGGCCCGGCTCCTGCTCCACCTCTGAGTTTTTCATCCCACGCTGCCTGAGGCCCAATTCCTCAAGAACTTTCCCCACCTCGCTCCTCCGCCTCCTCCCTTCCAGCCCCACTGCTCAGTTATTTGTTAAACCATTTTTGTCAGGGTAATTGGCCTTTCCGGGGCTGATGCACCGATTTAGGGTGAGAGGGACGTGTTTGCTTTCTCCCCCCGAGCCACTGAATCAATTCCCCTCCTGGCGGCCTCCCTCGAATAAAAATATTTCTCTCCCCTAGCACTTAAAAGCTCATAAATACCTCTTTGGAGGAGAAAGCCTCTGGCCTTTGGGGCTGTATCTCTGAGTGACAAAATGAACTCCCCAAAGCAGCCGTTTTTGGAGAGATGAAGTGTGCATTTAAACCTTCAGCATTCCCTTCCCTATTTTTCCTTCTTTACTCTTTGATTTTCCCTCTCTCTGCTCCCCTTCCTCCCACCCAGAACTTTTTGGAACAGAGGTGAAAACTCCACAAGCAAAAGTTCTTTTCTTCCTCCTAAACACAAATATCTGCTAATGACAATGGGAATTATTTCTATTTTGTGGCAGAATTATTTCTATTTTGTGGCAGAGAGTCCCCACCCTGCCTCCACCAATTAAACTCTGCTGTTTTAATTAAGCTCAGTGCTCACTTCCAGTGAGATGAGCAAAATGAACAAAGGTTGCAGTTCCCTGTTGAGTTCACAGCCAAAACTGAGGCAAACTCCTCAAGCCTGGAATTTATCTAGAAGAGAAAAGAGGATGTAAAAGTTTCTTTCTTTGCATGGCACAGTCTCCCAAAAACTTGATTTTTTTCTCTGCCAAAGCGTCTCTAGTTTGAGATGATTTCTAAAGTATTTCCTAAATTATTCTTTGCTTTTCTATTCTTGATAATAAACAGTTCTTTGTTCCTTTTCTATTCAAAGATCAATAACTTGCTGGTGGGCAGCTCTAAAGTGGTATTTGCTGGAAAAGTAGAAGGAGTAGTTGAGGAATTTTACTGACAAAAAAGCCCAAAAACGAACTTGTGTGAACAAACCAGAACAATTTGTACAATTAATGAAGCAAAGAGAGAAGGTGCTGAGTGTTTTACGAGGTTTTCCCCAAATAAATCCAAATTTAAGAACAAAAAACACATTTGGTGACACGGAGGAATCATTAATACGAAAAGAGTTGAGGCCTAAATTTAAATTATTTATGGTAACATCTGCTGCACTTTTCTCCTGCTCCAAACCAATCCTGCAACACCCAGGGAGGGGGAGATGGAGGGGAACAGCAGGAAGGAAGAATTCTGAGGGTGTGCACGGAAAAATCCCCAAATTAACTGTGATTAATCCACTCAACTCACCAAGAATCAGCTTTTATTTACACTCTGGAGGCCGAGGGTGCAATAAGAATTTTATTGGGGTGGATTTGCAGTTGTGCTGGAGGTGTGAGGCAGCAGAGGAGATGGACAAGTGCTAATTATTCTGGGGTGTTAATGATTGCAGCAGCAGAGCAGAATCCAAAGCTGGTTTGGAATGAGGAGCAGCACCACTGCCAGAGACCTTCGCTGCCTTAATTACAGCTCCCTGCCCTGGTTCCTAGATTTTTCACATTTTTAACTCTTTAAAATCCTTGCTGTGGTGGATAGTTTAGCTGAGGAAATAATATGATTCACAAGAAAAGATTTTAACTCCTGAAATTTCCCTGTTTTTCCTAAAATAAATACATAGAAAAGTTTTTAGCATTTTTCTCTCTGAAGGCACAACGAAATTCAGCCCCTCTGGTCGTCCTGTGAGTGGAATTTTTCCAGCTTGAGAAGGGTTATTCAAAGCAGAAAAGGATCAAGAAATCATCAGCTAGAATTTTTTTCTAAGTTTTGTCCCTTATTTTCCACCTCCACTCTGTATCACTGGGGTACATAACTTAAATCTCCTGATTTTGCAGGAAAACATATTTTTAATCAATTATTTCTCTACACCTGTTGAAGCACATCAAAACACAGCCTAAAGTGAAAGCACTGAAACACTTCAGAAAACTTCCCGTTATTCATTTTCAGGCAACATTTAATAAAAATGAGCAATCAAAGTCTCACATTTCATGCAAATGTTATTAAAGGAATAAAAAGGATTGAAAGCGACTTGATAAATGTTCCCAAACTTGCTTAAAATAGATTTAATTTGCAAAATTTGTGTGAATTTTTCGTTTGTTTCAGGAGAAAGAATAAAGTTTCATTCACTCAGTGGGAAAAAACCAAACAGTTTTTCAACATTAACCAGCTACAAAATAAATAAAGTAAATGTGACAAGTTAAAAACCTGAACAGCAGGAACTCCGCAGTGCCTGGCAGAACGTGGGCCACTGTGATTCTTTAGATGAATTCATAAAATTAGCTGTGATTACGCACTACAGGAGGAAATTTTGATTTACAGAATAAAATCAATGCAGAGCAGAGCTCAGTCCTGAGTTGCTGCACAGACCCCTGCAGAAAATCTGAAGCTTTACAGGGAATGTTTGCCAAAAGAAGCCCTTGGATAACACAAAACATCCATTTTAATGTCTCTCTCTCCATCATAAAGTGGCTGTGAAAGTGCAGCAAAATAACCAGGAGCTCTGCTGGGAACCTGAGTGAGCAACGTGGAATCATGATTATGAATGAGTCTAGGAGCAAATTATAAAAATAAGATCTCAATTTAAAGCCAGCAGCCCCCTTTTAACAGCTTTAGGTATGAGTCCAGGTCTGCCTTATGGGAAAATGAGTATACAAATTATATACTGGTGGGAATATGAAAAATGTTATTTATGGGTGCTTGGTATTAAGTAAAAGATTATTTCAGTAAGTAAAGCCCTCAGGCTGGCTGTTCATTGGAATAAGGAATGATCCATCTCAGTGCTCAGGGAAATTGTGATGCAAACTGAGGCTGTTTTTCCTCTTTAAAGCAAAATGTTCATAAAAGCAAAACTGCCCTCGAAGCCTGCACTGGTTCCAAAAGTCCCTTCCCAAATCGTGTGACACAGAGTTCGTGCTTCTCCTGAAGAGGGAAAGTCCAAGCCCAGCTTTGGAATGGTCTGGGACAGGCCAGGGATGGATCAGGGGAGCTCAAACCCAGGCCCTGGGTGGTGGAGGCCTCAACAAGGGGCTCTGTCGGGGAGTTTGGGCTGGATTTTGGGAAAAGCTTCTTCCCGCAGGGAATGGGCACAGCCCCGAGGCTGCCACAGCTCCAGGGGTGTTGGGACAGCGCTGCCAGGGATGCCCAGGGTGGGGATTCTGGGGGTCTGGGCAGGGCCTGGAGTTGTCTTTGATGATCCCTGTGGGTCCCTCCCAGCTCAGGATATTCTGGGATTCCATGGATCTATAAAAACTGGGTGTGTTTTCAGCCTTGTTCTCATATTTGCTGTGAGCAGAATGGAAATGGCTGCAGGAAGTAGCTGCATTCAGAACCAGAAGGATGGAGAGGCAGAACTGGAGGCAGGGGAGGGGGAAAGGCCAGGATCCCACCAGAATTTGTGAATAATTCCAGTGGCTTTGGGTTCCTTTGGTGTTAAAAAACACAAACTCAGGACATCCCCAGCTGGAGCTGGGCCGAATCAATGCTGGCAAACATAATCCGAAGGTTTCTCTCCTGTTCCTGCCACCACAAAAAAAAAGTCAATTGTTTGAGAAAAACCTAAGAATGATCAAACTAAATGGAATTTTTATCTGAGTGCATTCACCCTTGAAGCACTGAGGATTTCAAACTGACAGAGGGGATATTTAGGGTGGATATTGGGAAGGAATTGTCCCTGTGAGGGTGGGCAGGCCCTGGCCCAGGGTGCCCAGAGCAGCTGTGGCTGCCCCTGGATCTCTGGCAGTGCCCAAGGCCAGGCTGGACAGGGCTTGGAGCACCCTGGGACAGTAGAAGGTGTGGATGGATGAGCTTCAAGGTCCCTTCCAACCCAAACCATTCCAGGATTCTGAGATCCCAAAGCTCAGCCTTTCAGACACGGAAGTGGAAGATCAAATCTCAGCAGGTTCCAGCTGCGTTCCTCACCCGTGGCAGCTTCTCCAGGCGTGGAAGATGAGGCATGGTGGGATCATTTCCCTGGCTTATGCATGCAGATTTTAGAACACTCAGTGCTCTCCCTAAATTAAAAGCCCTTTCGAGCCCCTACAATCTGAAATTATCCGTAAGGTGACGCTTCCCTTAAAGACTCAATTTCTAGAAACAACCTCATGCTCCTGGATAATCTTCTCCTCCTCTGCTGAGCTGTCAGGCCCCAACAAAATCAGCCCCAAAGCCTTTTCAGAGGTTTGGGAATGAGCAGCTGGAGCTCCCTGTTCCCATTGTGTGCTGTGACAGCACACGGAGCGCGGCTTTGGACGTTTGCTCGTGGCAGCACAGTTGTTGTTGTAAGGGAAATAATGGCTTGGAAGATGTAATTCTGTGGGGTGGTTCCAGCCCTGTTCTCCCTGGATTCAGCTGGTTCCATCCACCTGGAGCAGGAGGGCCGAGGTGTCTGGGTGGAATTTTTCCTTTCAGAGGACACTGGACAGAGCCAGGAGCTCGCAGGTGGATTTGTGGGGCAGTTGCCTGGCAACTCACAGAAGGAAAGGACTCAAATCCAGCATTAGCAATTCGATTTAGAGATGAAACAACACCAGTTTTTATCTGTGGGAACAATGGGAAGTAGGAAAACCAGGAGATGAGGGATAAATCCGAAGAGTCTGTCCGAAGGGAGCCCTAATGGGCCTGGAATATGCAACAGAATATGAAACTCAACCACTGAGATGAACTCCCTGACATTTGAGGCCAGGTTGAGGACTCCCCAAGTGGAGCAAATAAAGGATTGTTCAAATACCACGTGTGGTTTTTAGTTAAAAAGTGCATCCAGAGGAGGGAAAGGGCTTGGATAAGACTGGGGAGGTTGTGGGCAGGGGCCAGGTTTGAGTGGACTCTGCTCCACACGATGTCAGGAGGCAGGAATTAGGTGCAAACCACTCTTTATACTCCAAAGGCCTTTTAGGATCATTAATTGCAGATGGACTGACCTAGAGATGCTAAATATTTCCATGATACTTTAAATAAAAGTTCGATTTCTGAGGAAAAAAAACCCCAACAACGCTGTGGGTTTTGGTTTGTCTTTAGTTTGGAGTTTTTTTGCCTTGTTTGCATTTTCTACTGGAGTAAAAAAAATCCCCAAGGACACACAGAAAGGAATAAAACAAATGAAAGGTTTCATTTCAGGGCTTTTTAAACCCAAGCCTGTATCTTTCTTTTCCCTGCATTCATCTGGACAGCTTTGCTTTCAATCCGCTTTAATTGAAAATAAGAAAATGAAATATTACATTTTTTTCTCATAAATAATTCCAGTTTGCTGTTCTGCAGAAGATTGGAGGGTTTCAGCTTCCCTTGTTCCGGCTGTGTATAAACCAAATATTGGGATGATGTAAATGTCAAGCTTCATTTAAAACAAAATAGATCCCGAAGAGCTGAAGGACCATTACAAATCATTTCAAAGCAGCAGACTCAGGATTTTAGGGATTTTTTTCTTTTTTTTTAATGCCAAAATCATTTTTATCACAGCATTGGGAGAGGCTGTGAATTTCAAATACACTGACTTCTTCTGGGCTAAATAATTTTGGTGGCAAGCCTTTGCAAGGAGCTGTTTCCAAGGGAGCAAAACCCCAACATTTTACCAGGTCTTATTTCAAGCTCACTTGGCAAAATCTTTGTAAAACACACCTGGTCCCTGGGAATGCTCTAAGGAAGAATTAACACAGAATAAAAACGGACTTCCCAGGGAAAATAAACACCCCCCCAAAGTTCTCATTCCAGACTGTGAAGGAAGCAAAATCTCAGGAAGTTGAGGGGCTGATAAACCTCAGATCCATTCCTTGGCAGATAATGGAGAGAACTGGGCACCCTCACCTTGGGCTTCCACTGCTGAAAACAAAATATTTGCAAGGAGCAGCTTTGTTCTCTCATTAATTGGGCTGCTCAGGCCCCCTGTGTAATTTTATTAGAGGAGCCCATTGAAATTTATTCAGTAAATCCCCAATTTGTGAGTTTTATACTCGCATCTACCCCAGCTAAAGTTTTGGCCAAAGAGCAAACTTTTTTGAGGGAAAAAAATAAAATTAAGAAATGCCAAAAGGAAGGAAGGTATTTATTTCTAGGGTTGGCATTAACCACAGAGATTTCTGCTCAAAGCAAACAGAAGAAAGTCAACAACTCCTCAGAACACATCTCATTAATTGTCAGGTGTGTAGCAGCCTTTCCACAATTTAGCACCATCATTATTTACATCACTAGCGGGTAAAAAAATGTATTTGGATGGTTTTTATTTTAAAAACAAGCTGTGAAATTCAGGGTCCCCTGTTATTTTTCAAAGGCACCTCTTTGTCATCTTTATGAGGACTCCAGAGGAAATTTACTGTCCTGGACAGTGACTGAGGTCTGCAAACAAACCTCTAAAAAAGGAAAAGATTTAGCACTCTGTCAGGTGGAGACATCTTTTTTTAAGAGAAGGTCTCCCTGCACAAAGATTTACAGCAGAATCTGCCACCATTGGGAAGTCGAGTCTGAAAATCTGCCTTGGAATGGGTTCACCTGACCTGGAAATTAACTGCACTGGGGGAGTTTAGCAGCAAATAAATACCTGAGTGCCTACTCAGGGAATCTCATGTATTAAACAGTGTTTCTGCAGAAGTTTTGGGCACATTTGGCTTTTACTTTCTTCACTTTTTATGTCCACGGAGGCACAACCTTGTTGTGGGCTGAAGGAGACAGGCCCTTCCCTCGTCCTGTGATTTTCTGCAGCGTTTCCCTCCCGTTATTATCCATTATCTGCAGTGTGTGGCCACAGGGAAAGTGAGGGCTCTCCTGTCCTAAACGAGCTTAAAACCCAGCAAGGAAAGGATTGGAAACATAAATTTACACTTTCTGTCCTGGCAGAAGCAGCCGTTCCCCTTGTACTGCAGAAAGGCTTTTGGAGTCCCTGCAGCACGGTCACAACCGCTGAAGCTCTGCTAAGTGGGTCACCCCTTCATTAATCTCTTTCCAGAGGCTGACAAATGTCCCCAAACCACCCAGCGTGGCCCAAAGTTCCAGCTTGGGTGTGATGGTTGGTTTTCAAGATGTTTTATGGCTGTTTCTTGATCTTAGAAAGTCCCATGCCAGAGCCAACAAAGACTGGAGACGCCTGCGGGTTCGTGTTCAGGTTGTTT
>VYXC01006787.1:136912-231537 GCA_013397175.1 Platysteira castanea | reverse complement strand
ACTAAAACACAAGTTCCACCTAAACCTGAAGAAGAACTTTTTTACATTGAGGGTGGCAGAGCACTGGAACAGCTGAGCAGGGAGGTTGTGGAGTCTCCCTCTCTAGAGACATTCCAGACCCTGCGTGCGTTCCTATGTCACCTGATCCAGGTGACCCTGCCTTGGCAGGAGGGTTGGACTGGGCGATCTCAAGAGGTCCCTTCCAAACCTAACTAATCTGTGATTCTGTGAAGAAAGTCTCCCTAAATTACCATAAATGTGAAAACTGCGAAAGAATACTGATTGGTAGAATAGGTATAATGTTGGATTTGGGAAGAAAGGACTTGAGAAGTGTGCAAAAAAAATTTTTAAATGCCACATATTCATTCCAAATATTGCATTGGCACTAAGGTAGGCACAGAAGTGTTAAATCCATTTCCTGGATATGTGATGACAAACATTAGTGACTTGAGGATGATCATAATAGGTACTGGTTTGTTTCCCCTGGAACACTTTTTCATGCTTCTAAACCTCAGGTACATGTTTATTACAGATCATGAGTGTGCTTTTAAACAACCTCACAGTAGTCTCCATTTGCTGCATTTTTGGTTTGTATCAGTGAAGTCCCAGGGGACAAAAACTGGATTTCTTTCAAGAGAAACTTGTACTGCAGGACTGCACACTCCAGACTCTACTGGTGTTCTATCCACAGCCCCAAACTGAAGCAATTCTGGAACAGAAAGTCTGAAGAGGTGAGTTTGTGTAGGGATGTCAGGTTCTTGAGGCTGTCAGTGTAGTAACTGCTCTGTCAATAGTGAGTGACTTCAGTAACCCTGCTTGCTAATGGAGATGTAGTTATTGTGCCTCTTACCTTTTCCTCATGGTGTATCTACTTTATTCAGAGTGTGCTCAGTGAGGCAGATAAGCTGACAAATGGCACTTTTCCAGGTTAATAGTATTTATTCTATGTCTGCAATCATTCTCAAGCAACGAGATACCAGCACAATGCTAAGAAACAGCTTAAAATTCTACTGAGGAATAGTCTACTCTTACACAAGTTTTGTGTGGTAGTATTTGCTTTTTCTTTGAATGTCAGAGCTACCACTTTTCCCTTTTAAGACTCCCCTGTGGTGACAGTCAGCATTGCCAGTCACATGGCTGAGATTCAGAGCTGGGAGAACTGCCATAGTAAACTGAATTTGAACTCTGGTCTTCCCATGCCTCCACTGGGATCTGTAACTGTCTAAAAGGCAGGTCTGGCCAGAAAATTTTTGTGTTGCAAAATTACTTTTGATGTGCAGCTGGCTATGTAAAATGGTTCTTATTTGTTTGTCCAAATTCCATAGCTGATTTAAACCACACAGTCCAATTGATAGTGCGAGCTGGTTTTAAAAAATAAAAATATTTGTATTTTTTATTAGTTGATAGGATGATAATTGAACCCAAGTGTTTTTGAACCCTGGATGCAGCTGAAGCCCTCTTAATTCATTATAGGTTGGCCAGTGGGGTGGTGAATCACTGTAAAGCCATGTTGGGGCACTGACAAACCTCAGATAAGTCGCGCTTGTCAGGGGTTTGTATGTAATCCTAAAAGATGCATGTAATTTCTGTATTATTACATGTTAATTTAATTGTAGCGGAATGACTTTTAAAGAACAAGATTTTTTGCACAGCATCACCAGACCTGCTGGTCGAATGCTGTGGAGCTTCACTGCATTCAAATATTCATCAATTTAAACCCTGTCCAAGCTCCTTGTTTTCAGGAACTCTGTATTAGAAACCTGGCAGCACAGCAAGACACAGAAAAAGTGTGTAGGAAAATTTAAATCAGTGACATGTGTACTTGTTTTGATAGTGCATTTGTTGGCCTAATTTAATAATACATATTCTTGGAGGAAATATGAACAAAATCTGTTGTTAAAACAGATGAAAACAAATGAGATTAACTTGCTTTTATTTTGCATGAGTTTCAGTACTCATCTATAAATCGGTCAGTATGCTGTCAGGAAAAGTTTGCCAATAGAGCCGCACAGCTCAAGTGAGATTTAAAGTAGGTGGCATCATTCTTCTACTAGACATGAAAAGAAAGCTACTTGTCAACCCCTTTACCCTCCAATGTCTAGTAAAGCCAACAGAAATTGAAATGCAGCCAGAAGGTATATGAAATTTATTTTTCTATGCATGGAGACAGTAATTTGTACTTACTATATTTTTCGCTATATTCACAATTTAACATGATTTTTAAAAAAAACACTGACTAACTTAAAATCTGTTTGGCAGAAGGACAGAGATTTGAGGGACACCTTGTTCCCACAGTCCTTGGGGAGATTGGTAACTGCATGAAGACCATCATTAGTGCTCTCGTTGAAGGAACAGCATTTGTTTGAGCTTGGTGGTCATTTGTATTATTTGGGTGAGAAGAAAGTGATGAAGGAGAGATGGGAAAGGGTATAGGAGAGAGCCAGAATACTACAGAGCATAGGGAAGGGGCAGCAGGGACAGGGGACACAGAGCTGGGAGTGAGCAGGGCTTCATTTGCGTCACTGATCACTGACTACAGGAGGATACATCACAGCTGGGGCCTCAGATATGTCTGGTGGAGGCAATTTTAGTTTCCTTGTGTGACCACAGATGTGTCTTGGATTTGCAATCTAGATTTTAGGCTGGTCAACTCTACTGGGGAAGAGGTATTGGAGGTCAGAGTAAATGTGTCTTCTACAGACAACCTTGCTGGTTACAGACCTTCTGCCACAGTGGTTTTGAGCTTTCTGGTTCAGATATATTTATAAATGAAATATTTAGATGGCACTTTTTCATTTTTCAACAAAGCTAGGGTTTTTTCCTAGTTCTAAATGAAAAAAGTCACAATAGTATCTAAACTCAAAAGTGGTTCCCTCTAATTTTCTCTTTCTAGTTACCTTTTCCTTATTGATTTTTTAGTGCACATAGAAAGAAACAGTACCTTTTCTTGAACGATTTTGTTACGGCTCAGAGATATTGGACAGATTCAGGGTTTTATTTTGGCATACTACAGTGCTGTGGTCTGACTTGTAGATTTTATTCATATTTTCTTAGAATAATTTCAGTATTTTGTTTTTAATTTATGAGGCCATATTATAAAATGAACTGTGGAAATTAATACTGTAATTTTAAGGTAACCTAAATTATTCTCTAAATAATTATTTTCTAAACTATGTGGGTTAAGTTGATTCTAAATAAAAATAGAAACTTTCCTTATTAGCAGTGCTAATAAAACTCTTTGCCCGTGCTCATGCAGCTTCAGTTTTTTACCAGACAACCTCATGACTCACATTTTTTAAAGCTCTTTATTCATTAGTGTGTTTTTGCATTTAGCACATAGGAAAAAAATGATAAGCTACCTATGATAGCATGAAGTATTCAAGCATGTTCTGCCTAATCCAGTTTTCCTTATAAGTTTCCAGTACAACTCTCACCCATTTGAATACTGAACAAAATAATTATAAACCTGTCCCTGCTAGGACCCCTGAAAGGTACCAGCATGACTGTTCAGACGGTGTTGGAACCAGGTGCAATTTGGTTTAGTATAAAATTTGTCCAAAGAAGGTAAAAAAGCCCCCCCTCCCTGCCAAAGCCCTGTAAGTCTGTGGTCTTAAGAAATGCACACAGCTGCAGGAGAGAACTGCCAATTAATGTAATTTACAACAGGTTTCTAAGTCTTGACTTAGACTGGGAGTTGAATAGTGGGGGGAAACAGAGAAGGGAATGGTGGAGAAGTTCAGGCAAAGGATGCCGTGTGGCAGGGAAAAATTGGGTAAGCAGCACCCGGAAACTTAACTTGAAAGAGGAAACAACCAAAATTGCAATGAGTAAGAGAATCCAGACTACAATAGGTTGGAGAAGAGCAGGAGGAGCCAAGAGGAGACCTTTGTGGTAATGTGCCACGCAGCAGGATGCAAACACGATTGTTCCTTTTGACTTGGAAAGTTCTATCACTTTCTCCAAGTATGATACCTGTGTAATTCGTTTGGCATGTCGTGCTGGTTGCGAGGTCTGAGATCATTTAATAGAGATTTGTTCCTAAAAGTGGGAATTGAGTAAAATCCACTACTTTCTTCGCAGTTCTGATACCTGCGATTGCCTTGTGGCTGCAAAAGTTCTTTGCTTACATGAATATTGAGGTGATTTTATAATCACCTCACTAAATTGTGTGTTTAACTACTGTGTGATGTGCCTCTAGAGGAGCATCTTTCCTCGTGTACACCTCATATATCGCAAGATAAATACTTTTTGTGGCAGGTTGCTCATAAGTCATGTTATCATCACCTTTGCCAGTCATATGGAGCCAATCACAGCTTTCCCTGTTCATTGCAAAAGAATGCAGAGCAACCCATTCAAAGCAGCCTGTGAACACTTGCTTTAACTGTTACCAGTTGCTTTTCTCATCCCTCATTAATTATTGATGGATGCTCTGGTCCGGGCTCACTGCAGTGGAACTGTGTGTGTGTCTCAGCACAGGCTGGCTGTGGGCATTGACAGGGCTGGGCAACTCAGGGAAAATGTGTATGAGGAAACCATTAGAGGTGTGGTGGCTAATTTGCTTATTCTTTCTCGTTAAAATTGGCTCTTCATTTTAGATTAGATTTTTCTTTCCAGCTGACACAAACTTGAGGCATCTGTAATTTTTCATGGGAGAAATTCTGAAATACTGTGGCTCTGTTTATACTTATAGCAGAAGACCAAGTATTCTTACAAGAAGAGGAAATGACCATTTGACAATCTGGAAGCAAAGGAAATTAATCTTCATGAGTCTAGTTAGGTAATTTTGCAGCTGCCATGATATTACAGAATAATTTATTAATCTTTGCACCTGCCTAAGGTGAAAGTATTTTACCTTTCCAGTCTACAAGCTAGGGTCCTGGCAGCAGAAGCATATAGGTCTTGGGGACAGGAGGGGAAAACAAATAACCACCTGAATTTATTTTTTACAAGAAATTACAAATATGGCCAATTTTTGTTCCCCAGAACATGCTGTATCTTGGGGTGAGGAGGTGTGTCTTTGTGTCTCACCTAAGAAAATCAACCTTCTTTTCTAGGGGTTTTCTGTTTATTTCAGAGTGTGAAAGCATTCTGTAGCTTTTTGTCCAATTGAGTCTTTTAGACTGGTTACATGGCAAGAATTTATCTTTGGTTGGTTTTTTGTTTGTTCAAATAAAGCAGCTGCAACTCAAGTGGAGCATTTGGGCTCTACCACAGTATAGAGGGCAACATGATAAAAATCTAGCTGATGTTCATTTCCCTCAGCAGATGCTTAATATCAATCCCTGTGATCCTAACACATGGATGTTTTCTGGAATGCCTGCATTCCCCTGTTATCACCAAACCTAGTCTGTTTTCTCTGGACAGGCTGCTCCTTCTCAAAGCACAAACAAGGAGAGTTTAACAGAGCACTGATGAGGTCTGTGTTAGAAACCTGTGCACTGCCATAAATCTCCAACTGGTAAAACAACGTCTATACTTACACATCTTCCAAGAAGTCATAATTATAACAGTAGTGTGTTGGACTAGAGTCCCAGTGGTTCCAGGCAGTGCTCTCTGGGAAGTGGATTATGCTCCTTTGCTTCTTCACTGTTAAATTTACTTACAACTAATTTTGAAGAAGAGAGGGGGGAAAAGGTCTATAAGTGATTCTTCTAAGGTCTAGATGGGTCTTGTCTTGTTAGAAGTGCACATTGGTGCAGCTGTCAGAGAATCTCAACATGTAACTGTATTTCATATTTCTCTGGACATTTTTTCTACTTCTATTGAAATTTCTTATGTTTATTGCCTACTGTACTTTCCACTACATGAAATAAAGATCCTTAAACTCAGAAAATTTCATGCAAAAGAAAAATGTACAGTGAAACTACACCTCACCATCAGTTATTTGTTATTTTAGTACCCTTGAGTTTTCCTGCAATTAAAAGAGAGGTAAGGGCACAGAACAACTTTCAGAGTATTTTAGGATCTATGAATTTGTCTTGTATTATTCTTCTAAGAGAGATACAGCACTGAGAACTTAATACTTTTAACTGAATATTGTATACAACTTATAACTTGCATATTTTTGAAGTCATGTAATTTTTGTTTCCTCCCATAGTGCCTTCTGTCCTGGGCTATTCCTGTAAATAATACAATTATGCTTCATTAAAAAAAAGTCTGCTTTTAAATTATAACATAAGATTAAAAGAACCTATATATTTTGGTATTCAAATTCAAGAAAAAAGAATCAAATTGTTTTTGGTGAAAGGTGAAGGTGATTGGGTTTGTACTATAAATTTATAAGAACAATTAGCTAGTATTGCCACCAGAAATGCTGGGGGTCTTTGGAAAATAAAGTCAACCTGTGGAAAATTGCATATTAAGGTAGAGTTTAGACTCAGAAGCTGCTCTCTTCTAGATAGCTGAAATTGGATGTTATTTGGTCTCATCTGCCTTCTTCACTCTCCAGATTAATTTTCCCAGCTGTTTCCTCAGGCATGTGAGTTATGCATGTGTCTGTCTTCCTGTTCTGCAGTGAATAGGTCTTTTCTCATCATCTCAGTCCTATGCTTCTGGTTAGGGAAAAAGAAGCAGGAATATCTTATGTTGGAATAATGTCTCTTACACTGGAATAATGTCTCATGCGGATTCCACTCTTAGGCAGACAGCAGAAAAAGTGCTGAGTTTGATTTTTCCCGTTCGCGCATTTTTCTGTGCTCAACTGATTTTCGTATTGGGGCAGGGTTTATTTAGGTGTTTTTAGTCATGAGTAGCAGGTATTCAAGAAATCTTTTGGTTAAATTGTAAGCAGAGCAAGTTTTTCAGGGAGGGCAGAGGAGGATGGGAGGTTTGCAGTGAGAGGAATGGAAAATGCAGAGCAGTTCTCCCAGGCAAGGCAGCAGAAGGCACTGGAGCAGATCCGGCTGCTTCTGTGTTGCAGGACGTGGGCACAGGCTCCACTAGGTGGCACGTTTTCGGGGACTTGGCGACATGGCGTTGGCAACACATCAGTGAAACTGGATGGACTTTCTTCTCTTTAATCAATATACAGCATGTGCTATGTGCTTTTACAAGTCGTAAATTCTGCTCTCGGAGCGAACGTTATTAATGCCATATTTCCTTCCCGGCAGTGGAGGTGCATTTTCAGAGCAGCCGTGCATTCAGAATGTGCTCCTGTGCTTTGCACTGTAGTTTGCTATCCGAACGGAAAAGTCAGCTCTTGTAATATCTGTAATGCAAACTCTCTTCGCTTTACGATCTTCTGAGGCTTCATAGAACTTCAGCAATGCTCCATTTTAGCTTTCCGTCATTTGGGATCAGTTTGAAACAAATGGCACATGCAATATAGGATAAAGAGATACGACAATGGTTCTTGGTTTGTTTTCCCCTCAGAGTTTTTAAAAATAAAATCGTAGAACCATTTAGATTGGAAAAGACCCTTAAGGTCATCAAGTTCAAACATTAACACTACTAAGTCCACCAGAAATAGTCCTCTCATTCTCCTTTAACTCTAGGTAATTCAGTAAATCTTGTCTATTGCATGAGAATTATTTTTTAAATCACATCAAGTTAAGTTTTCCAATTTTAAAGAGGATTAATATTTTTTTTACTAAGTTCTAAAGGTAAGAAATTTGAGGATTACTATTTGCAAACTAATCTGACTAGAACTACTTGGCTTTAAGTATCTTATTGAATCAAATCTCAGTGCTAAAATGTCCCACCATCTTAAATATAAACCTATATTCCACCACATTGTTTTGAATATTTATATTTTAAAAAAATCAAATGGAATGATCCATGATATAAGAATGTAATTAAATAATTACCGTATGCGTCTTTTTAGGGAATTCTGCCTCACTGCAATTGTTGATCAGATAACTGGGCAGTAAGTTTTGTTAAGCAGGTTAGCTGATGGGTGGTCTCAGGGATATTAATATTAAAAGATAAAATCAAAGAATAGAAGCAGATAGAATGAAATCAGTTAACCTCCCACTCTGTTTAGAAAAGGATTCTGTTTCAGTAGAGGCTGACTTTTTAAAGACCGTGACAGCTTTTGGATATCTCAACGGGCAAATACTTTGTGGGCATGGGTATGACAGACTCCCACAGATGTTTAGAAAAGCCTTCTGCTTCACCTGGGGTTTTGTATTAAACTTACTGGGAAGTGTGGTGAGGTGTGCCAGCACAAGTGAATAAATATCTCAAACCTTTTCCTGTAAGTTATGCACTTGTGCTCTGGGGAATCTGCAGAGTGGAGTGGGACAGGCTTCTGCGAAGAACAGGGTTTGTTTTCAGGGAAAGGGGGTTGTGCCACAAAATATGTCTGTGAGTGGTGGATGTTCATACACAACTGAGGATACAGTAATGATTGAGATAATACAGAGAAAGAAGTAGTCATTGATAATGCCAATCATTTTTTTCCACATCTACTGAGCACCATTTTAGTGTATATTTTTCAAACTTAGTGGTTGTTATTCAGAATCTATATTAATTGTTTTCCAGTAGCAGAAATGGTGTGTTTCCAGAGCTTAGACTAGTCAGCATGAAAAATCAGGTTCAGATTTGTTGTGCCAGCTTTATTTTTACTTCCTTTTCTGTAAGAAGTAACTAACATTCATTATGTATTTAGAGAATTAGTTGGCCCTTTCAAAGTTATCTGAAACTTTGGGTAGAAGGTGACATAAAGGTATACATTTTGAGCGTCAATATTTAATTTTAGAACATAAAATTTGGCCCAGAACTTTTAGCCAAGTGCCAAGAAGAATAAGAAGAGAGAGAGAATAGCTTTGATGTCAATACTCTAAGGGAACACTGTTTGTTTCTGGTATTAACAGCAGATTTAATGTGGAGAAGGCAGTGTTGACTTGCTATTAATTTATCTGAATAAGGCATCTGTACAATAGTTCTAGTAGCTATTGAAAGGTAGTTAGTTAAATCTTAATTTCCTTCTGTAGCTGAGATTTAGGTTTGTTGGCCAGTGACACTAAAAGCCCTGTAGCATTGGAAAGATTTTGAGAACTCTTGTCATTTGCTCTTGCAAGAGACGTGGAATTCACAGAGGTTTTGTCTTTTTGCTTCTGGAATCTGGAACAACAGTTGCATTTTTAAGTGATGAAGGGTATTTCTGACAGTCTCCAAGACTATCACATGTGAATCCCTTTCCTGTCTACAGCCTAAATTGTTACAATAATCTGTTGTATTCTGAGTTACTGCCTAATTATTTATTTTGAGATAGTTGATGTTAAATACACAATCCTCATAACATCATTTCTTTGCATGGGAAAAGAAGACTGTGTAAATACAAAATAGAAGTTGTAGATTTCATTCTCCATTTATCAGTGAACTCTGGAGAGGAAAACCTGGCTCAGAATAGTTCTTGCATTATTTCTTATGTGACTAATTTGATAAGTGTATCAAAAAACATATAAATCTTTATGTTTTCAGAACATTAAAATGAATATAGGCTTTCAAATTCCTGCGGTATCATTTGGAATAGAATGGAATGGAATCATAGAATCAGTCATAGAATAGCTTGGATTGGAAGGAACCTTAAAGATCATCTGGTTCCAACTTCACTGCCATGTTCGGGGACACCTTCCACTAGACCAGGTTGCTCAGAGCCCCATGCGACCTGGCCTTGAACACTTCCAGGGATGGGGCATCCACAACTTATCTGGAGAATCTGATCCTCACCACCCTCACGGTAAAGAACGTTTTCATAGTATCTAATCTAAACTTGCTCTCTCTTTCAACTTGAAACCATAACTGGTTCCTGGTTATTGCAAGGCTAACGCTGTAGCCAGTTTCTGTAATTTTCATTCTTATGGACAGAATTTTCAGCTTAATGCTTTCCTGAAGTATTAGTATGTATTCTTGATATGTTCTACCAGTTATTTTCATGATGGATCCAAGTTTTTACACAGCCTGGGATTAAGTGACTAATTCACTAATGAGTTTGGGTCCACCTTTACCTGAAATGATTGACCAGAGATGTGCCATCATGCTTGCGTCTGATGAATTTTTTTTTTAATGAATGTAGCATTAGTAAAGAAAGAGGCCTACAGGGTTCAGTAGTTTAGTGAAGATGTTGGCTGGGCATCAAGAGAATTTAAATTTCATTCCTAGTCTTGAAATGTGATAAATTTCCCATTTAAAAATCCCTATTGCTGGGGGGAAAAAAAAAGTCCAAATGTGGTGAATATTGTGTCAGTTTTGGAGTACTTTTGTTTCACAATTATTGCTTTTTAAAATATTTATCTAACAAGAAGCATTTCTGTATTTGCCAAATGCCTTTTCTGCAATAGACAATAGTCTGGAAAGGCTGAGAGATCAGGATAAAGCGTTGGTGGCACACCTCTAGCAAAAGCAAGAGCTCTTGTGTCAAATTATCTTGCAAGGCAGGAATTGATCCAGAATTGAGGTAATGTTGACTCCGGGCAGGAATGCAGTGTTAACTGAGGAAGTTGCAACATACCTTGACCGTTGCTAAATTAATTCTTCTTGTGGGATATTTAATTTGATGTACATCACCTTTTCTTCTCTTTGTGAGCAAGTTCAAAGTAATTCTGAAGATTTAAGATATTCTCAAGTGGTTGGAGTGAGTCATTTAGTATTTTGATATGTTTAATTCAATTAATGTAGTTAAATAAGAGATATATAGTTAAATTAATGGTAAGAGCTGGAGCTATTCAGCCTGGAGAAGAGAAGGCTCTGGAGAGACCTGAGGGCGGCTTCCAACACCTAAAGGGGATGACAAAAGTGCTGGAGAGGCACTTTTCACAAGACATGGATTGGTGGAACAAGGGGTAATGGCATCAAACTGAAAGAGGACAGGTTTGGATTAGATAATAGGAAGAAATTATTTGCTATGAGGGTGGTGAGGCACTGGAACAAGTTGCCCAGAGAAGCTGTGGACGCTCCATCCCTGGAGTGTTTGAGGCCTTGTTGGATGGGGCTCTGAGGGACCTGGTATAGTGAAAGGTGTCCCTGCCCAGAGCAGGGAGGTAGCAGGAGAAGTAGATGGTCTTTAAGGTGCCTTCCAACCCAAACCATTCTATGGTTCTGTGATAATCAACCAACTAATCAGTGTAGTACTTATTTGATATCATATTTGCTTGATTGATAACCTAGCCAAAATTGAATTTTCTAATTTAATGGATGAATACAATTCTAAAAATCTGGTTTCTTGTTAAATGCACGATTCACTTTCTGGGAATGTCCATCAGTATCTGCCTAATCACTTCTGCAAGTAAATTGCCAGAATATTTACAAAAAATAGTTGAATGTCCTGAGCATAAATGCAGTAAATCCAGTAGGCATTTAAGATTTTAGGTAAAATATACTTCTGCAAATTAATCCCAGTGTATTCCTATCTATTTACTGATGTAATTTCTCTTGTAAAGATAGTATTCAGTGACTGGGGCCATGCCTGTTCAGATAGAAATCCAGGCTATCCGATCTGTCTGTTTCCAGTTCCACAATCTTGTTTACTATTCTGTCCAGTCTTTTTCATTCTGTCCGTGGATGAGGAGCTCAGGAAGAGCTAGCAGGAATCTCCTCTGAAATAAACAGGAGAGAATTTAATACAGTAATAATAAAAACAATTACGAAAAAAAATTAGAAAGGTTAAAAAGAGGAGCCTTCTCCTGATACCTTTTCCATGGTCAGAAGAAAATGCAGGGCTAGTCCTGTTCTGCATTCTTTCCTAGAAGTTTCAAAAGGTAGTACAAAGGTTGCCCAAACTCTTATATTTCTGAGAAGATCTGTCTTTTGTTTCCAGGGTAGATACAGTAGGAATTATCTTTGTGCTCAAAATTTATCTTTTGTAGCTGGAGAAAATTAATCAAATCAAGTGACCTGTGAACATCAACCAGTTTTGCACTGTTGCAATAACCAACTTGGTTATGATTTGCAGAGACCAAATCTACTTAGTGGTCTAACACCTTTTAGGGTGTGGACTTCAATGTTTCAGGGATGCAAAATGCTAGATCATGGACAATATAAAAACTTATTTTCACTTATTTTCTCTCTATATTTAAAAAACATCTGTTTGTTTTTCAATTCGGGAATACGAATTTCATTCACAAAGTCTCTTCTGTTGCCATGACAGGGCTGGGTTTCAAATTCTTACTTTAACTCAATATATATTCCACATGTGCTGTTAATGAAGTAAAATTGGGTAAGAATTTTGAATTTATGTTGAGATTTGAATTAATGGTGTGGAAATGGTGAGTTTTCCTTATATTTGGTCTGATCTGATTGTGCCCGTTTTGTGTTGAAAAGATATAATTATTCATTTAAAAAAAAAAAAAAGAAAAAATGGTCACAGCCAAATTAAAGCCTTGTTTTTATCAAGTTGTAACGTGTGTGTAAATTGTTGCAGCACTTGCTGCTCTGTGTTCTGAGCCTGATGTTGCTTTCTCCACTAGCTGAGGCTCCAGTATTTAAAATGCTCCTTTTTTCATACGTAGAAATGTACCTCCAGCCCATCAAACCATTTCCTTGGGAAGTTGTGGTTCATGACAGCATGACCAAGTTAGTGTTCTAACCTGGAAATGAAAGGAAAGCAGAAGCTGAGCTGTTGGAGAAACACTGGCACGGCAAGGGATTACCCGGTCTCATTTTCCCCAAACCACATTTTTCTGGAATTACGCTTCCAGCGAGAGTCCCCACCCAGGCAGTCCTTCTCCCAGATGAGGTAAAGGAAGCCACCATCGAGCTGAGCTGGGAGCTGTGTTAGGCTTCTCTGAGCTGGAAGCCTCTCTTCGTTACATCACACCTGGCCGTATTTCAGAGATTAATGAACAGCATCTCGTCAGGTTTAATATATCGCAGTGCTTGGGTTCGCATTGAAGATGTAATCATAAATTCTCTGAGCTGTGAACTACACCTTAAGGACTTGCAGGGAGTTCTAAGAAGGCAAGAAAAAGAAATGACTGTAAACTACAGAGCGTGCCAGTTTTGAGAGAAACCTGCAGATTTTCTAGGACATTAGGTTTCAAAAGAAGGATTACACACAGACTAAACAGAGTAGAAGTCATAAAAATTTAAAGACATCACAAAAATAAGATCCTTTTTAGGTATGACAGAATACTAAAGGAAATTTATACTGAATTATACCACCCAAGCAGACCCATTAATTAACGTAATGAGAAAATATGTTCCATTTCCATGGACCCAAGCGTGTCAGGAAGCATTTGACACTTTTAAAAGGGGGAGAGGTGAAAGCATGCACTTCAGTGCTCTTGAAATTCTCAGGTTTTAGCTTATCTATTCACATTCATGTTTGGGCTGCTGAGGCATTAGGATATGTACTAATAGAGAGAGAAAGAAAAAACTACTGCAAGTGACTGATATGCCTAAAAAAATGTAAACACATTTGTGCTGAGTAACTCTTAAAGTTCTGTCTTGTATCTTGAACACTGGAGAGATTGTCATGTCATATCATAGGAAGTCAGGAATGAAAAGAATCTTTTTATTGTCAAGATATGATTCTGAAAATATTACATATGTGGAATTTTAAAATCCATAAGCAGATGCTCTGTGTTCATTCCAATGGCTTACACTCGTAAAGCTGGCAAGTAGGGCACTTTGCAGGAAATAAAAGCCAGATTTTCAAGGTTGTTCAGACATCATTTTTCTATGCAAAGGATTTTAAAAATCAGGTTCTAATTCCTTTTCTCAGAGTTTAATTCCATTCCTGTTATTCAAATATTCCCCTGCATATTGCTTGGAAATTCTTATGGTCATTCCTTGATAGAAGCAAGCTGAAAAAATTAGTTTGGACCCTAATCTTTTTTTAGGATGTAAAATAGGTCCAGGTTCTTTCATTTCTTGTCTGTGAAGTAATGACTGGTTGATGTTGAGAATGGGACATTGCAGGTAGCATCTGCTGCAATGCATCTTGTAATTTTTCAGCATGAATAGCAATTCCCACATGTTTTCACACCTATTTAGTTTTTGATCGATAGGGCTAAATCCTCCAGATGTATTCTTAGACTTAATATGTTGAACCATCTACATTTCTGAGGCATCACTTTAATATATTTTAATAAATGTATATTTTATACATATATAGCTGATGCTTAAGGATTGTCTGGCTTACAAATCAGTATAATTTTTATGCATGCAAAATTTTAAGAGTTAAATACACTTGTGTACGGAAGTGTGCACATCTGATACAGCACGTTGTTGATTTTTTGGATTAAACTTCATTTCTTTTCACTCGGTGGCAGGATTTGGGTCTGCAGATCCCTTTTCTCTTTTGTGCTAAGCAGCTTACATGCTGTGTGTGCAAAACTATGCTGTAGCCAAAATAATGCTTGAAATATTTGGTCACCACGAATTAACGGAAAGAAGGCCAAACCTTATGCTTTTGTGACCACATAAAAAGCTAAGTAATAATAGCTAACCTATCTGTGTGGTTGAAATGCAATGTAACAGTTGTTATAAAATAGTAAGAAATATAAGCAGAAGATGCAGGAAAATTTTACATTTAATTGAAATTGGTGAAAATATTTTACATGGGCAAAATCTGGTTTATTTACTTCAAACACTATCCTATACTATACTGTCATTTTATAGGAGTGCTGATCATTACTCTGATTGTGGTAATCTAAGTATTTGCCATGCAGAGAATATTAATTTGTTTAAAATTGCTTGTCTCTCATAGTTGTGGAAATTTTGTCAGCATTACCTATTTCTAAGGAGAAATTTACTGAGGAAAATGTGCTAATAATCCAATTACAGGTAATTGAAAGAAAGCTCTTTCTGAGCAGGCAGCTTTCAAAACAGGCAGAGGATGGAATTTCATTTGCTTCTTTTTGCTCTTTATAAAAAGGTTAATATGAATTATTAATTCATCCCTATTAATTTGAGGGATCATTTTCTGATCTCTGGAAGGTTCTACTTAGGTGAATAACGATACTAAAGGTGAGCCTTCTGCTGTGCCTGTGCTGCAGAAAGCTAAGACTGCAGCAGCCAGAATACATTTCTGAGTGAGGTGTCTGTAAGCACTTCAGGATGCAGGTCACAGTTAAAAGAGTCATGCAGAGCTTTGCAGGCTTACCTGGGATGTCACTTTGCTGCCCTAGACTTCCTGATGCCACCACTGGACTACTGCTCATACTCAGCTGACTCAAAGCTGTCTCCCAGACCTCTCTTCAACTCTGTAGTCACTCAAAACTTCGGCAAAGGCTTGTCTTCACTTACATTTCCTTTTATAATACAGAAACACTTCAGCACTTTCTGTTACCTGCTCAAAAGATACATGGCAGGATTCGTATAATCCTGTGGGGTTTTAATGTCTCATTGCCATAATCTGGCAAATCTGTTGTTGTGAGCTTTTTGTAGGGGTATTCATTTGTCAGGAGACCAAAGCTCAAAACTCACAGTGATAGCCACACGCTCCACAGAAGCCCATTGCTGTCTGAACTTGCCTTTCTAAAGTCTCTGTTCAGTTTCATCAGATTGTAATCTCTCAGTAGGTTGGTATGCTGGCACCACTGAAAGCACAGGCAGAGCTCCTGTGGACATCAACAGATCTGGATCTACTCTGTGACTTTCTTCTGGCAGGTGGGTTTTGAAAACCAAATGTTTGCAGCTCTCAGGTGGTAATTTTTATGTTGGCACTGTTTTCTTAGGAATTCGTGTGATGGGTTTGTGCTTTTTCTGTTTAGTATTCTCTGCTCTGTGAATCACAGAGTCACAGAATAATCCGGGTTGGGAGGGACCTTTAAAGCTCATCCAGTCCAGCCACCCTGCAACAAGCAAGGATGTCTTCAGCTGCACCAGGGTGCTCAGAGCCCTGTTCAGCCTTGAATATTTCCAGGGATAGGGCATTCATACCTTCTCCAGGCAACCCTTGCCATTGTTTCACCTCCCTCTTTGTAAAAAAACTTCTTCCTTATATCTCATCTAAATTGACTCTCCTTCAGTTTGAAACCAATGCCCCTTGTCCTATCACAACAGGCCCTGCTCCACAGTTTGTTCCCATCTTTCTCACAGATCCCCTAAAGTACTCAAAGACTCCAGCAGGGTCTCTCCAGAGCCTCTTCTTTTCCAGTCTGAGCAACCCCAGCTCTCTCAGCCTTTCCCCACAGGAGGGGTGCTCCATCCCTCTAATCATGTTTGCGTCCCTCCTCTGGACCCACTTCAACAGGTCTGTGTGGTTCCTGTGCTGGGTTCCCCAGAGCTGGATGCAGCACGGCAGGTGGGGTCTCACCAGAGTGGAGGAGATGCTCTGCCTGGGCTATGAACTGGGGGTTTTATAACTTGTGAAATAGTAATAATTAAAAAAAAAAAAAAATCTCTGGTTATTCCCTAAAAACAAACACTTTCGGTTTTGTCTCTAAATCCTTTTACAAAACTTATTGGAGATTTCAAATAAATCAGTGAGGGGTAAGTAAAGAAGTGTGGAAGACACAGTGTCGTCAGTGCTGCCTGTTGCATAAAGACCACTTGGAAAAGCAGAGCATAGAGGCAGAAAGGAGAGTTTGACTCGCCTGGAAGGAGGCACTGGGGCACTAGATCCTGTTTCCTCGACTGTATTTATCTAAATTATTTAGCAGGACTAATTTAGTGGGCTAATTTACACTTTCAAATAAGCTTTCTAGGCCAGAAGATTCTGACTCTGCTCTTCCCTCTCTTCTTTTGATCCACTGCTTTTTATCACTTCTGGCTTCACTGTAACTTGGATTCGACCAGAAAGACTGCAGTCAAAACAATTTCTTGGGAAGTAACCAGCAGTTAGATCCACCTCTTTGTGAATTGTAGTGATGTTCTTATCATTAAACTGGCACCACCACCCATGAAGTTAATTGAGGTGCTGGCTATGACTAACTTTTCAGGATTCTCCAAGGTCTCAAGCAAGCTTTGGCAGTTGTATGTCTGATCCTGCATTGCTTTTAGAAGGAGATAATTATCTATCTCCATATTGTTCGAGTACTTCTGAGCATATATGCCAGCCAGAAAAAAAATTCAGCCGTATTAAAAGAAACATAGTGAGTTCAGGTGCCAGGATATTTAAGTAGTACTGGAAATTGGGTAGATGGAATTGTTCTTTGGGACTAAGAAGGATTTACAGGCCTGGGACACACTTTGGGTAGACATCAACAGCCTGTAGCTTGAAAACTGCTTTCTTCTTGGAGGAAAAAGTGGTCCTAAACACAACAGAACAAATCAAAACAATCCTGTCTCATCTGTGTTTGAGTGACATCACCACCAAGGCTGTGGGTTCAATCCCCATATGGGCCTTTCCCTGAAGAGTTGGACTCAATGATCCTTGTGGGTCCAACTCAGAATGTTCTGTGAATATTCAGAGTGTTCCATCTGGGGTAATTTCAGGTGAATCTGCAGTCTGAGCAGCTTCTGCTGCCTGAGTATTATGTGAGGGATTTCATTTCCAGGCAAATAGAAGACATGAAGAATTTGCAAGACAATAAGCTTGGAAAATATTAAAATGCAGTTTATCTGCATACTGAAAATCTGATAATTCCATAGAAGTTCCATCAGAAACAAAAAGCTGTAATTATAAATGCAAAGTAAAAATGATTCTAGTAATTTACAGGGGCCTCCTAGACATGAATTCTTATTAATACTAAGGTATTTAAATAAGAAACCCGAGAAAATGCCAGACAGCTGTATTCTTTGGAATAATTTTAATAAGCTAACATGGTAATGAGTTTACTGGTTGCATCCTGTTGCCCATACTGAAGTCTGTGCAACTCAGTCACTTCACTATAATTTTTTTCTTGCAGAACCATCTTAAAAAGTGCCTATTGTTTACCTTTTCACTGCTTGTTTGCATCGATCTAGAACCAAATAGCTTTGCGTAAGTGCAGAAATGATGCATGAGGTATTAGCATGTGTGTGTGGCTGCAGGTTTCTGTTACAGATATAATAAGCAAGAGGTATATGTGTATATATATATATGTAGGCTGCACAGCTATACATCTTAAAAGCCTCAGGGTTAGGCTGACATAAGTGCCTTCTGATGGCTTGCTAGCTGAGATCTAGCACGAGGCTCTCTGGGGATGAATTTCTTAAAAAAATAAAAGTGGGCTCGGCCACATTTATTTGATATTACATTCATAGGTGTAAAATAGCAGTTTATAGTTTCACTTGTCCATTTCCCTTGCTCTGGACCTGCCTCCCTGATCAAGAAATTCAATAGCTATTAAAAGCTGCAGCTGTACTAACAGTCTTATGCTTTATAGGAGGCATTTTGCAGCTATTACTTTAGAGCAGGCGTTCTGTGCCAGGACAGATGTTACGTCCACCTTTTTCATAAGCACTTTATCTGCACCATGGGCATTGCATTTCTAATGTTTGCTTGAAATTGCTAAACATGCTCCGTAGCTGTAATTTATTTGGGCTGGTGTAGTTTAGAGGCCTGAAAGCTGTATCTGCACCTGTTCTATTCATCCGATCAGGAAAGCACGAATTCCACTGCAGGAGAGTTTGTGGAGTTTGGATCTCTTCTTTATAAATCTCCTGAACCAAAGGCAGCCATTTGTTCCCTTTTCCTGGAGTGGGAATAGCTTGCATAAATATCACAGAATTCCAATTTTCTAATACTGAAAGGAGAACATACCTCTTGTTCTAATGAGGGACAGGCATACAACTCCTACATTCCCTCCCTCAGTCTATCTCTGAGTAATCAAATGTGCACAGTGAAAGCTGAAACATGTAGAAGTTGCTCCAGTGTGTACAACTGGAGTAAACTGTGCTAGAATAATGACATCATTTTCATTGTGGGACAATGTGACAGACACTTCTGAGTTATATGTATTTGAAGTGATATAACATGAGTGAAAAGGAAAAGCCACTGCTTCGCCTGATTCACCTCCTGACCGTGCTGATATCAGTGAATTTGTGCTAATGGAAGATAAGCAACAGTTGGAGATGACAGAAACATTCACAATATCTGAAATTTTGAATATTGAATGTTGAACCAGTGTAAGAGCCATTCATTCAACTTTTTCAGCCCGAAATTTTGGAGTGCACGCAAAATCCAGGAGTAGTCCTAGCTCTGAAAGATAAAAAAATAAACAAAAAAAAAGAACTTAAACCACCCCAAACCAAGCAAACAAGGAAGCCACTGTTGAGTGAGGTTTTCCAAACCAAAGCTATGTCCCACTTTGCCCGGTTCTGCCAGAGATGTTTGTCATCCGTAGACATGTCATCAAATATGACTCAAACCAACCCTTCCCCCAAAGTAAATAAATCCAACCACATAGACCGAAATGATTCTTTGGCATCCTAAAGATTCTACCCTACTTACTTGTGGTGCATTTTTAATTTACAGTTAAACCAGGGGCTGCTCCATTACTTAGTGTTTTCATTAAAGTAAAATAGAAAAAAAGCACTTGTGCCATAATCAGTCTCATGAAACACTTGTAAACATGCAGTGAATTTAGTGCAATAGGATGGAGAAGCAGCATATCTATAAGAAAACAAATAAAGAACCAAGGACTTAAGGAACAGAGATGTATATGGAAATAAAGAGAAGGCAATAAAAGGACAGAAGATTGTTCAAAGTATAGATTCTGGGAATAGTGACCAAATATAATCAAATATATTTGTAGTAACTGTATTACTAACAGGAAATGCTCCTGAATTGTGCATTTAGGCTTTGGGTTCCTTTTGATTGCTTTTGGCAAACCATACAAGCATTGTTCAAGAGGCCAAGAATACCTCCTTTGGTAAATCCGAAAGCAGATTCAGAATTGGGCCTTCAGGTTTAGGATACCATCAGAAGCTCTAGGTAGAATTACAGTCCTGCTGTACACAGCTGAGTGTATATAATTCTCTAGGTAAAATTCATGTCTTATGTGTTGTAAAAGGAATGAAAGGTAGCTGTTAATTCCAAGGCTTATAAATATGTCAGTGGGTTTTCATAATGTCTTAATAAATTACAGGAACAAACTCAGTGACTCATGATGTCACCAGAACTACATGCTGCACTGTATTTATTGTAATTATGTACAAAACTCACAGAATTCTTTTTACTCTCTTCGTGAATATATAGGTCCCACTAAAAAATCAAAACAATCCTCATGGATTCCTTTACTATTTATTTGCCATCTTTCAGCTGTTTTCTTGTTCTGAGCGCTTCTTCAAATGAATAAAATTTTCAAGAAAATGCATTTAAAAGAGCATTGCTGCAACTGCTACATTTATTCTCTGAAAAGCTGAAGTAAAATACAGTTTCCAAACATCCTTAAATTTGGGTGAAATTCAAATTTTCCTTGGATTCCAGCTCTCTGGCTGGCCACCAGCCCACATCACTAATGGTATAGCTAGCTGAAAAATGGAAAAACAATTTCATGAAAATTTCAAGATTATTTTGGCTTCGATCTGAAATGTAGAGATAGCGTCAATATCATGGAGTTGGTAATGCTTTGTTCTTTAGTTTAAGAAATAAACACAGGACAGGCTAAAGGCTTTAGGTAAGTTAGATGTGTAAGACTAATTCAACAGCATTTCAAACCACCAGAGTAAATTTAGTGTGTGAAGAAGCCCTTGGCTCTTTAGTGCTCCCTGTTCCAATTGGTTTTTGCTGTCCCAGATGCAAGTGTAGTTTGCATTTCAGCGTGGTGATTAATTGTTCTTTTGTGTCATGAAACACAGTTACGGCCCTGCTCCCATGCATGTGCTCAGGTGTTGAGTTCAATGGAACAGAACCTGTTACTTAGGATGGAGAGAAAAGGAAAGAAATTCCACGCTGCATCCATTTTTTATGGCCCTCATTTAAATCACTGGAAATGGTACCTCTGATTTTAACATACGTTGATTCGATGATGTTCTTCTCTGAAGACAGGAAATAAACAAAACAAATAAATGACCCCAGTGTTTCTCCCACTGTCACTGAACTAATTCTCCAAGGTATCTGTACTTCCAAAGCCTGTGCATGAAATCCCCTTGTTCCAGCTGCACATCCACTCACATATTGCTTGCAATGCAACAGGTATCTTTTCAATATGGATGTCTTAGTTTTCTGTCCAGGAAACCCCATTCCAAACTTCCCATTCCAAAAATAATAGCAGTGTTCAGTCACATTTTATGAAAGCATCTTAGAATTTATATAAATAAAACTAGTGTACATTTCAAAGAATATATAAAATGCTGGCGGTTTGCTTTTACTGCAAAGATCAAAAAGCTGATTAAAATTAAAATTTCATGAACTTTAAATTATGCATTTAGTCATAAAAAAATATTAAAACAAAAAAAAATTTAAAGCAGCAAGTGTACCTTATATAGTAAGATAAAGTTTAATATATTTTATTAGCTTAAGGGACACAGAATAACTATCTAATCAGAACTTCAGGCATGCATTTACATAAATATATTAAATTAAGAAAAGCAATTATACACTTAAACATCCTTTTGTCTAAAAAATCATTAAATCCACAGATTAACAATAAATCCAACTCTATGTATTTATCACTTCCAGATACAACTGTTCCATTTCTCAGATATTACACAAATACATTTGTTAGAATTTATATGCATTATACATATATTATATATTACATAATAGTGTGTATACATACATGGTGTTCAATAATATAATAATAATTTGTAGTTTTTATAGCACTTTTCATTTGAGGAGCTCAAAGCGCTTTACAAGGATTGATTTCCCTAATTTTCAGATGGAGAGTGGAGGCACAAAGATGCAATTATTTCAGGTTATATAGAATTTGTGACAGACAGCAACTGAATTCTCTTGTTGTGAACTTCAGTCCTGCTGTCTCCCTAAAAAGAAATGCACATATACCATATGGAATCTATGTAGGTAGACTTGCAAAGACCTGTAAGGTCTCGAACCAAGAAAGCACTTAATTATATTAATAATGTTAAGCACATGACTTCAGTGTGGCTCATATGCTTAAAATTACTTGTGTGCTCCCAGCTAGATTGGTGCCTGTATATGCTTGGTAGTACAATTCCATTTATAGAAGATGCTTAAGCCTAGTTTGAGCGATATTTTCTAAGCTGTTTTCCCACATTTCAAATGTACACACAGTACCTGACAGCTACTATGAAATAAAACTTGTTGAAGAGGGGAATGTCACAACAGTAATGTTCTCAAGTGACAGAAGTTTGTTATTTCCTTTTCTGCTTGGCTCCCATTACAATCTAATTGTTCTCAAAGGGGATTTGAAGTTTTTATTCTGCAGTATATTTTTTGAGGAACAGCTAATAGCATTTCTGGAAAATTCACAGGGTAGGGTTACTGCTTCTGGTACTAATGGAGACCACTACATCTGGTGTCTTAATACCAGATGGTTTCTGGTCTCAGTGTATCTTGATATGAATGAAGTTCATTCTGCACACCCGTTTTGACTGCCTAGAACATTTGCTTTTTAGCAGCTCCTCCTAGGAACATTCAGAAAATGGGGTTGTTTGTTACTGCCTTGTGATGCAAAACACCCTTTTGTCCTACTGTAAAATGTATCCTACATAAAAAAAAACCTGTCTCCAAACCAGCCAACTCTCTCTGCCTTCTTTCCAAGAATACTGTGAGCACAGCCGTTGTGTGTATCACATGCTTTAGTGGATGCCGCCTTTCTGAAATTTCCTGGGAATTTAAGCAGTTTTTAATTTAAAATATTTTTTACTTTTTCATTTAATCTCAAAACGAAAATAAATAGGAAAATCTTATAGATTAAAAATCTTATTTTTCCCGAACCTGCTGGAGGAGGGGTGGTTTGTAACCTGCTTTCTCTCAGAATATATATTTCTAAATTTGGCTAAACCAGCACAACCATAAAAGGAACTTTAAGATACAATACACTGGACCCTCTTGGTAACGTGTAACACATGGAAAGTTGTTTTGTATCAGTAGAAATAAAACCCTTCTCCAGTAATGCAGCTTGCTGTCTGTGCAATAAGGTCTGACAATTTTGTTTATGGAAGCCTGTCTGTGTGCAGTAAACAATAGGGAAAGACACACATTATTTGCATATAACCCAGAATAGTAAATGTTTGTGAATCTCTGTAGCATGGAATGATCACTAAACTCTACCTTTTCAGTACTGAGAGCTCCGGGAAGCAGCTGAGTCACTCGGCTTTCACATCAGCTGATTGCTGGACACTTTAAAAGAAGTATCAAGAAGTCAGGCAGATTTTGTGTAAATGCTGGCAATACCTATAAGGAAAGCCAGGACTGGATGAGCTCTGTAGGGCTCTCTGCAGGGCTGGATCTGCCGTTTTATTCCACAACACCTTGGTCTAATGACTGCAGATGCAGACATGCAGAGGTCATGTGTGCAGTGATGTCTGAAGTTAAGATCTTCTGCCAGCTAAGTGGATATCTTTTAAGGACTTAATCCTATAACTAATGAAGTCAATAGGAGATTATCAGTTGACATCAATGGACTTGGAGTCAGGGCCTCAAAGATTAAATCCTGTACTAAGCTTTCAGGTGGCTGCTGCTGTTTCACACCTACATCCCAAAAAGTACGGGCCTTATTTCACTGAATTACTCTGTTTTTCAAAACAACAAACTTTTCAGCAAAACAGTCTTAATTTTTTTTCAATGTTTCTAAAACACTTTCTCCTGAAACTACTTAGGGAAATATTTATTTATCAGTTTTTTGTAGCCAGAACCCAGATTATTTGGTACAAATTTTCTGCAAATTTGAATTGGAATATATTTAAAGTGGAATTGCCAAAAGGTAAAGGCCTCAGCCAGCTGGGAAGCCTTTTTGATGCACACATCTGTCAGGCAGTTTCAAAAATAATAAGCACCTGTAGAAACCAGGAATTGTTGATGTTTGCTGTGGGTCTAGAAAGGAAGGAGCTGCAAAACCAAATGTGGACAAGGGAATGAAAGAAGGAGATAAACAGAGGTGTCCTGTCAGTGATACAGAATTTATACTCTTACCTATACCTAACTTACACTTTGTTTGCATGAAATAGAATAACGTGTGAGGATTTAAAGGTAAAAAGGGTTTGGATCTGTGTCCCTGACTGTTAACAGAAGAAATTTATTCCCAGCGGGGGAGGCTTTGAGTTAGTATTTCTTATTGGGCGCAGTAGAAAAATGAGTTTACTGTTTTTCTGAAATGGAGTGAAACGATTTGCAGCCGATTTTGCATAACATCTTTAGGTCTCCCTGCTTATCTATGGAGTAAAGATGTTTCTCCTTATATTCCAGTAATTTGCCTTCTTTCTGATCAGTGGCATACAAAAAGAGAAAGATGAGTTTTCTGTCCCAAAATAATAAAGCAGAGGTTTAAAACTAAGCAGGCATCAGGGAGAGTCATGTTTCTTGCAACAGGTACGTTTGTTCTCCTTTAGCAGCAGAAAGGCTGAAAGAATGCTTGAAATGTACAATGTGTTGGGAACAGAGGGGCAGTATCTCCGAATAAAGGAAGAAATGAATGGAATAAAAGATTAGGAGAGAGAGAGACACAGAGACAGAGACAACTTGAACACATACATAAAATCCTTTCTGGAGGCCCTTATCTAATTGCCTCATTTATCTAGTTTCATTTATAAGCTCAGTTTTATTCTGGGACACTCTCGGAGGTTGTGTGAGAATGGCTGCAGAATGACCTAACTGGCAACAGGCTTTCTACAGACCTTTTTTTTTTTTTTTTTGTATGCCAATTCTCAGGGCAATTACTGCAGTTGCCCTTTTTATATCAGCATCTTGGGTGGCTAGGCCTGGGGTTTGCACACTCTTTTTAATAGTATAATTTCTTTTGATAAATAAGCAGCTAGGATTTTTTTGTGTCCTTTTTTTTTTTTTTTTAATGAGAATACTTCTTTTCCACTGGGACTTCCTATGTACATGTGGGCTTAATGCAGATGCCTGCATTCACACAGTATAAAAGATGATTTAAAAATGAATCAAAACGGTTTCACAAACTATCTCTCCTCTCCCTCTAACCTTCACTTAGATTATTTCTTAGTTTTGAAGGTTTTATGGAATGACTCAGAGCAGAATTTTTTAAAAAAATAAAACAAACTGAAGAATTTTTGCTTAAATTTTGAAGGTGATTTTCTGGGTGCAGTAGTTGATGTGATTTTTTGCTGTTGATTTGAATGAGGCCTGGATTTAATTCTTAGCTCTTATTAGAGTTTTATTTTCGGATTTCACTATTAAACTAAACTGTCTTTATTATTAAGATCAGTACTCTACAATAATTGTTTTCTGTTCTCTGCATGACTATGGCATATATATTATTGTGAATCTTCAATTTAGGTGCCATCTGTGGTATTTTTAAAGGAACTAAGCAGTGAGAAAAGAACTATCACATCTCCCCAGCTGGTTTTTGAAAATAATGTGTCACAGTGGAGTTAAAGTTGGGTTTATTTTTAAATATATTTCATTGAAGAAAGTGTTAAAGATGTTATCTCTCTCAGATATTTAAACGTTGCTAAAATACTTCAGCGACTTTCTTGCTTTGCTGATTATGAAGAGTGTAATAAAACCGTGCTATGTGACAGATTTAGACAGCTGGCTCATTCATGAGAAGTTCACATTTTTGTCACCCACGTTGAATAAGGAAAGATTAGATGCTAAGGTCAATTTACAAAAATGGTTGTCAGGACATTTTTTAATTGTAAAACTTTTTGTGATGGAATTCAGGGAAAAGACTAAAGGCAGAAAGCAGCGGAGACAAAGAGCTGCTATTAACCTACAGATGCTACCACAGGGTTCATTTTAAGATTGGTCACACTGCTTAGCCAATGAAGTGTTCGTGTGACTATAAGGGACCACCCTTTTCTGGGGTGAGAGGGCAATTTGGTCTTCATGCTCATTTAATCCCAAGATGTCTTTCAATGGACTGTCAGTTGAATCTACATTGTGCAAAATTATGCATGCACTTTTTAATGCAGACCATTGTTCTCTGAGCACTTAACCAAGATTTCTCAACCAATTTCCATTTGGCATGAGGTCACTCGAAACCCAGGCAAACATATATGGAAGGCAAATGTAATCGTCTGTTCCTCGGGGCTGGAATGTGTGAGACACAGAAATGCAAGTATCGATTATGCTGTAATTCCAGATTTAATACTGACTAAATGAAGACTGACAAATTTCTATAAATGAAAATTCACTGCATGTTGCTACCCCAGAGAGATAATTTTACCACTGGAGGGTAACATGGCGAAAGCCTTTTAGATCTGTTTGGCTAAAGTGTTGTCAGTTGTGGATGCGTGAGCAGCTGCTTCTAAGGACCACAGGATGTGCACACTGGGGCTGCTCTGCTTTCTTTTCTTAGGCAAGGTTTTGTAAAAGCTGCAGTAGGTAGTTTGCAGGTAGCGCAAAGGAAACCTGATAGTTGGTAAGTAGTGAACAAAGAAACTGCCAGTAGAGCTGGAGATAAGAGGGCACCAGTTCTGCAGATACATCTAATTAATTAACACCTTTGAAAACCTGACTACAGCATGTACACCGCATTTATTGATGCTTTTACAAAGACTCGGTTTTCTGTTGGCTCTTGAAGGAACATTTAGAGCTGCCTTTGGCACGAACTGCTGGAGGTTTTGTACAAGTGACACCGTACACAGTCAGCACGTGCTCGTGTGAGCTCTCACCCCGGGACGCTCCATTCAGTGTGACATCGGCAGTCTGCCCATGTATAGCCTCTTACACTGTCCTGCTACAGTGAAAATCACTTTATGGACACTTTTAACACATGCTGCAATTTTATTATGGTTGGTGGGCGTTTGCTTTTTTTCTTATCTGGCATAAATGAACACAAGTTGACACGAGGGTACATTTCTAGATTGGATCCTCAGCACATCAAAGTGTGTGTGTGTGTTCGCTCTCTCCCCGTCTTTCCAATTAAGTTGGTGAAAAATGTAACTTTAGTATTTTACAGGACATGGTAAAGCTGTCTCATCTAGGTGATGTCTATATTATAAAAATAAAATAATATAAATATGTAACACGAACCCAGTGCCCATCGTTAAATAAAATATATGATAAAAAGCAGACCTTCTAGGATGACGGGTTTTGAAATATGCGAATATAATTTAATTATTAAACACTTGAAACAATCTTGATATTAAGCTGCGATAACCAGATTTTTGCATCTATGCTAGATAAAGAAATAACATTCTGTAATAGAGTTACATTGATGAAAGTGAAGGTTACAGTCTTAAAATGAATTGCCTAGATAGGAATGCATTAAGCAGTTCTGAAATATTGTCTCATGATGGAGTTCAGTTTACCTTAGAAACTGTTACAACTGGATTTTATTAAGTCCAGCAGTTTATACAGCCATGTTTGGAAACTGCTTTCTCACTGCTATAATCAGATAGGTACAGGAACGAGATTTCTGGGATGTCAAAGAAGCCATTAAGACATCAGGAAAGTCCTTGGACGAAAATGTGTTTTACAGTGGAATTGCTTCGTAAACTATTTCTCATGAAGAAATAAATATTAAAAAAGATTCCACTCTCTGCAAAACCGTATTTGTGATAGCGGCTGCGTGTGTATGTGTGCACGTATTGGATATCGGGACGTCTGTGGAGGCGTGCGGCAATATTTACACACATACAAGGGATTTTTCTGCACATTTGTGGATATTACACTTAAATTAATAAAGTAAATCAAATCACCGGTGTTTGTTGCAGGATAACAGTCTTTCAAAAATGACAGGATTCAAAACAAATGCCCGTTGAAAGTGGAGTTTCCAAATAGTCCCAGAAACTATACAATGTAGCTGGTTAGATCCAGCAAATAGGATGTCATGTCTAGGATCTGATCAAGAATACCTGCCCTTGTCACTCTTCGGATGTTTCTATCCACTTGTTCACACTGGGGGCCGAGATAGCCTTTTTTACATAAGCATTTATTGGGTCTTACACAGACACCTCCATGTCGACAGGCTGGGTCACATTTTGCTGTGGGTGAAAAAAGAGCAGTTTTCCAATTTGTTTAGAACATCACAAACCAAAAAAGATACAGTACACATTCTTTTAGAGCTTTTCTAACCTTGTTGTGATAAAGCATATAAATTAAAAACAACGTAGAAAGGATGAAATATTAGGAGTGTTGAAAGCATATTTTTTAAAATTTTAGGATATTAGGGGGAGGAAGTAATTTTGTATGTCTGAGAGGATGTCATCTGGGAAAGACTGATAAACTCAAATAACAGAATTTTTTTTTAAAATGTTCAATTCCCGAATTCAGGTTTTGTTTAGAATCTCAGGCAAACTCCTTTGTATACTCAGAATTCTGCACTACACACATGCCTTGGCAAAGCAGACTACACCTGACCAGAGATGCATTCCTTTAGCTCTTGAATCACTTAATGCTGGGACCAAAATTGAATTGCTTTTAGAGAAAAGAGAACCAGAGTATTTTTTCAACCATTTTTTATCAGTTATATAAGTTTCAAAGTTTTCTCTCTCTTTAGCAGATGCCTGATTTGTCTATAGAGTTCTAGGTTATCAGCTTGCTTCAGTTTTTCAAATATAGCTCGTATTTTAAATTGTAGCCAGTGTTACCCAAAACTGAATATCAGTAACTTTAGTTGTAGAAGTATTTTCTTCTGGGGTAGTCACAGCACTGTGATATATATACATTGTATATAACATATCTTTCTGCAGGTGTTATGCTGTTTAATGTTATCTATTGCAATAAGCTTTAATATGGATTTATGGATATTTATAATACACTATAGAAACACAGGTTTCTTGATTTTATCCATGAGTTTCTTAATTACATGAAAAGAAAATTGTAAATTTTCTTATTTAAACTATAGTAATAGCTTGAGGTTCAACTTAGAACATCCCTATTAATTGTTGTGTGGGATACAAGGAAGGAAGATCCTTAGTCTATCTATTTTCTGTGGCTTTCTTGCTCACTGTGTCCATCAAATTATCTTTCATAAAGCTGTGATCTTTTAAACAAAACAGTTATTCAAAACCTATCTTGGAGGCATTTTTTATTTTAAGTTCCACTTGGACAAAGGCTGTAGAATGGGCCTCATTCTCTAAATGTAGGAGGGCTCTGACTGACAAGTGAGGACAATTGAAGTTGGGCTATTTGGCCAGATTACCTCATCCATTTTTCTAACCTGCCTTCGTTGCTGGGTTGTAGATGGCCAGCTCATGAATCTTTGCCAGTATGATATATTATTAGTGATTAATTCATTTCATTTCATTCCAAAGTCACTCCTACTCATCACTAAACACCTGGAGTTTGCTGAAATTTACACTCCAGGACTTCATAGCTGGCCCTGCTTCACCGGGGCCCTCCTGAGTGCCCTTCCAATCTGAATTATCCATCGGATCCTTGTTTTCTCTTAGTCCCTGCTATTCTTTTGAGTTCTACTGCCGTTATGTTAATGTTAGCTCTTTGTGTGGGCATCTGGTCAAACTCGCCAACCAAATATGCCCAGTCAGAGGACTCTGCTGATGCTGAGGAGTAACAACTTTGTAATAACATCCCCTGGAACCCAGGCTGGCTCTGGAGTATCTGCACTGGCCAGAATTACACAGCTCAGACAGAACCACAGCCTCTGAGACAGTGATGGCACAGCTGTGGCACTTGAGGCTCATCCACCTCACCCCTTCGCTGGCACACCCATCATCTTAGCTTGATCACAGTCACTTTTCCAAGTGACTTTTAAAATCTAAAGCAACAAGATAGGACTTGATGAAAACACTGCAATAACAGATCACAATAACATTGACTATTAGCTGCTTTGTGCTAAGTTGTACATAGAATCTCTTTAGCAAAATGGAGCTGTTTCATTTTGTAGGATCAAAAGCAAGAATGTATCAAAACTAAAAAAATCTGCATGAAGTTAGTGAAGTGCAAAATATGCAACGGAGACCTGCAGTTCTGATTTACCATCTTTCCTGACAAGTCTATTTGACACTGACAGTGATAATACTGCAAGTGGAAGGTGAATGTCCAAACACAGGATATGTATTGACTACATCTCCTTTCATTTTAAAATCTTGGTGAAAAAAAAAAGAATACTGCTGTCATATTTATGCTATCAATGGCATTCTGCACTGGCTCAAAATGCATTAGATGTTTTAGAGTTGTACTCATCTAAAGACCTATTGTTCTACAACTCACAAAATCAGTATTTTTTAATACTGTCTTAGAACTGAAGGCCAATATATTGGTCAACATATACCTGAAAATTTCTCTGAGCAAATAATTAAAAGCTAATTATGAGATGTCACTGCTTTTTTCACTTGTTGCTATGAATCTATATACAAACCAGTTCTGCAGAACTCTCCTTCCCAGCCTTGATTACAGCAGCATTTTCCTGTGGGAGTGCAGTGCCCGTTCCGACAATGCCTTGAGCATTCAGATGTCAGTATCTGCGCAGGTTGAGCTGTTCTTTTGCATTCTTCAGGGACTAAAGGCCTGAATAAAACCATACAAACCAAGCAAACAGTTAAAAGTTGGGATCGAGGAGAAAAAATTGATTTTTTTACTAAAGGCCTGATTCTCTGCTATAGTATTATCAGTGAGAGAAATCATGATGTTTCTTTTTTCCTCAGAAAAAACCAATAAACATAGACATGATATGTTACAGTACAGAAAAATACAGTGCTCTTTGCTATTATTTCATATAACTGCCTTCAGAGATCTTCTAAAAGATTAAGCAATAGTCCTTGAGAATTCTTGAAGCATGAACCTGCCAAAACCAGCTTGCTGAAGGTTCATAAAGCTGCCAGTTTATCGCACGCAGCATCTGATGGTGTCTTTCTGCATTTCTAGATATCTGTATTTCCCCTAAGAAAGGGGGAAGAGTAACCTGAACAAGCTTTATGTCACACATTATGACGTGTAATAATTTGGCAGAAGTACTACCTCTGTCTAGAAATTCCGTTTTACACTGCTGGCTTGTTATTTCCATATTTTCACAGAATGATATTTGGATTGTGCATTCTGGATGCTTATCTGAACATCACGAAAGACTTTCTCACTCTGAGAGTGACCAAGCACTAGCAGAGGTTGCCCAGAGAGTTGTGGAGTCTCCATCACTGAAGATACTTGGAAGTTGTCTGGACATGGTCCTGGGAAATCAGCTGTTAGGAGTCCCTGCTTGAGCAGGGGGGGTTGGACAAGGTGCCCTCCAGAGGCACCTTCCAAACTCAGCCATTCACCATCAGGCAATTCTGTAGAACATATGCATGAAAGAAATTCTAGTTCAGCTGACTTAAAATATTTCTGACACTGGATGTTTTGGTTGGGGTGATAGAATCATCCAAAAGCTACATGTTCTCAGGAGAGGTATCATGTTTTGTCTCTGCTGTAGGTTTGGTTGCACAGGTACAAGTTTGGAAACGAATGTCAGGATCTCCCAAGTGATCTAATCAAGTAATTGAATAGAAGCATAATGGAAAATTAAGTTAATTAGTGACAAATACAAAATTACTCAGTTTCAAGAAAATCATCTGAACTACTGCCATACATACTAAGCTTGAAACGAGCAGGAAAAAGATTCTAATAGTTTTGTGGAGAGCTTAGAGAAACCTTGGCCAAATGTCCAGCTAGAATCTAAACAAACCAAAAACAAAACAAAATTGTATGAGATAGAATAGAATGGAATGGAATGGAATGGAATGGAATGGAATGGAATGGAATGGAATGGAATAGCCTAGACTAGACTAGACTAGAATAGAATAGAATAGAAAAAAACATTGTTCATTTTACTGACATCAGTATTTACACTCCCAATTATATGCAAATATCTGGAACAGCCACTTGTGCACAGATTAGCCTGTCAAATATTAAATTCCTAGAGTGATACTCCTGCGTGGAGGAAAGGATAGTTTTTGGAGACTGAGAGACAATGGGTATGATGAAGGTGTGGAAAAGTGTGACAGAAGAAAAAGAGGACAAAAACCGGGCATTCTTGTTTATCTCCCATTTCAACATCAGAAGAAACATCAAGGAGGAAAAATTAAGCTAAAGAAAATAAAATTAGCTAGGTGAACTCATAGCTTCTAAGATATCAGAAGACATCTGAAGCCCATATTCTACTAGGATTTTAAATAGATATTTCTGTGAACAATGGGGCCATTCAAAGGAATATTAGATAGGGTAAAAATAATTTTTTAAAAAATAAGCATTCATACCTAAGTCCCTCACTAGCTGACTGGGCTTACATTTCTCCCTCCCATTTTGGCAAGCATCTTGTTAGTGGTCCATTACAGGGTTTCTTGCATTTTTCTTTGAAACAGAGTAATACAGTACAGGCCCACTGGTTTGTTTCAGCATAGCACTTTCTTTGCTTGGTCTTAATTACTACCATGATTATTTAAACATCCACGCACGAGAACTGGTTCCCCAAAGATGCTAGGGACAGAAAGAATGTGTATATACTTCTTTAGTGTAGCACCAAGTCCTGATTTCCAAAGCATTTCTGATCAGACTGAAGGCCCTGTATTATTTAAGGGCTTTGAAACATGTTTTGACACCTTTGGTACAGCATATTTGAAACCTTTTCAGTTTTACTGTTTACGTATTTCCACAGCTGTCTTTTAAATATAATGCATTATTTTTTTGACCTGTAAGGAATTCCAGTTCTGTAGTAATGAGTGTATTACATATGATCTGGTTAGAAAGTTTCTACACTTAAAAAATTATATGCAATATACACACGCAATGCTATTTGGGAAACAGTTCTAGAAAGTTATATGATTTTCAGTGGAGACTTGTTCAGATTTAAAGTAAAAAGATCTGTCTTCTAATTCCTACATCTGGAAAAAAAAATCTATATTGAAATTATTTCTGTATAGCCAAGTGCAAAGAAGGCAACATTCTTTATCTGTCACTGTTTAAAGCCCATTTACTTCAAGTTACTTTAAATGGGAGGCTTCTCTTTTTCTTGCTCAAACACAAGTACAGTACAAAGTTTAGCAGGAAGCAAAACCTCAGGCTCCTGGAGCATCTCTTGGAAAAGAGCTCCAGTGGCACATCTTTAGCAAAGAATGACCTCGTAAGGCACAGAGGCATTTTATTTGGGAAGATAATGATTTATTTTATTAATAGATGTGAAGTATTTATCTGTGATAGTGCTAGAATATATGGTTCTTTTTGTATGCAGTTAGGAAGGCAGAAGTCACACTTTTTTGTATCCAGCTGAGCATGGCTGGTCACTTTTATGATTTAAAGTTTTCTACTGCTCTCAGTACTTGCGAATATAACCTTGCCTTTTATTCTACCATCAATCAATAACTTGCACTCATCAGCCTTGGATAATATTTATTAATGATGGGGTGGAGTAGAAACAAAGATGGAAAAAATTCTAGTTGGCAGGGTGCCTCAGGAGAAGAGGAATACAAATGCAGCTGCAGCGGAATCCTCGTGTGTGAGAATCGCTGGTTTTCCTTAGCTGTGCTCTGGGAAAAGCCACACTTCTTTCTCAGGATTCGAGTGCTGCTCTGGGACCAACACGTATCGAGAGAAAGCCTCTGCCCCACAGTGCTCACACTTTGCATTCTTAGGGCTTGAAAGGGGTGGAAGTGTTCAGGCTCAGCACAAGTTGAAGTGAATCTCACAAAGATAACGCAAGTCCTGAAACTGACTGCTGGGACTCAATCTCTCCTGCACTTGGACAGGACCACGATTTTGTTTATATAACCAGTGCTTCGCTGTGTCTCCTTACGTGGAAGATGGAGGGGAATAGATGGAGCCACACTCTGGGCTGGAGAGAATTTTTTAGCTTGTATCCCCCAATCTATAAAACTCTAAAGGGTACAGCTTGATTACTCTTACAGTAAGCACTATTTGGTCCGCAGAAAGTCAGCCAAAAATGTAGCTGATAATGACTATTTATATGGTCTGTACAATTCTAGTTATCTTAAAGAGCTGTTCATATATACAGTACAGTACAGTATATCTTGCTTGTTAAAACAGGCTTTCATGAAACTGTATAACAACTCTAAATGTATGGAACATGGAGGAAAAGTTGTACTGGGGGCTGGGGCCTTGCTGGATCCCTTTGCTGACGTGTGCAGTGAGCTGGGAATTCTTGACTGTGCAATGTGTAAAATAATTTTTGCTGCCTTACCATAGCTAGTATAAGAAAGCAGCCTCTGCTGTTAGTTTAGAGGCATATAAATGTCCTACATGCTTTAACAGATTAAAACTCATCCTGGCATAGCTCAGGACTTCATGCTTTCTTTCGTGCATCTCTTCACAGCTCCACTAAACACACAGAGTGATTTAGTTGCTGTATGTGCTATCTGTAACTCAGATGTGCATAAATCAACACAAATGGAGGGCCAAACTCAGCAGTAAAACAATGGTACTGAACAGGAAACAATTCCTCCACCAGGCTTTTGACACAATATCAAAAATCTCTACTTCCCCACTTAAATGAGGAAAAAAAAAAAGCCAGACAAAATTCCTGGATGTTCAGATTCAAACAAGAGATACTGCTGTAGAAATCCTGATACAAAATACATGGAATGTTATGCTTCAATTACCTGCACATAAGATATTAGGCATTAGAATGATGCTTAAGTATATCACCAACATGTGTGCATTAATTGTTGAGGTTTTTTCCTTTAAAAGGGAAAATGTCAAGAAAAAATAATTTTGTTTCACTCCTTGTCATAACCTAAATTTACTACTTGTCATAGAATAAATATAGCATCTCTTCAGGTACAGCTTCTAAAATTAAAAAGTATACCTTTAGTCCTGGGAGAGATGCCAAAAGCTCGTTACTTGTCTCCAGATTTACTACATGGGAATAATGTGGAAAAAACTCATGGCTTTTAAGATTTAAACTCAGCAGCATATCAAATTTATTCTTATATGGTATACTTGTTCATGACCTCTAGTCTTAAGAAATTCTGTCATGTTTGAAAACTAGTCCCTAGTGAAGCCTGTATCAATGTTAATAGCTAAGAGGTCAATGCAACTGCTAAACAGTTTGTATTACTGTCAGGGTGGTCATGAAAACAACACCTGCTGCATGAGCACTTGGCAGCTGGGTCAACAGGCACTGTGGGAATTTATCAATTTAGGGGGCCACTTGCATAACACTTTGACTGATGAATTGGGAAAGACTGGCTTACTGGGCTAAAGCTGCTCTATTATGTGTGACTTTCTTTAGGATGGCAGAGGCTTCCTGCAGGCTCCAGAAAATAAGCAAAAGATAAACTGAGCTGTTTTTTTTCCTTATAAAGCGATAAAAAGTGAGAACTCCTTAATAGCCAACACTAGAAAGACTTTAAGAAAAGGGAAAAAAAAATACGAAACCAAAACAAAAACGTTTACAGTCAGTGAGCTGTGATGTGATTGAAAAAAATCCTTAGGTTTTTCCATCGTGGTTACAAAGGAGTTTTTGTGAAGTACTTCTGTAAAGTGAGACTCTCAAGACTGGTATTCGCAAAAAGCTCTAATTTCTCTTTAGTGTCTCTCGTGGGAATAGTAACTGCATGTGGGTAGGTAAATGAGATAAGAATTTTGCATGCTCTGGCTAAACTAAACATAATTAGACATTAATTCTGGCTTTCCATTCCCTCAAATGACTTAAGGGATAGTAACTTTCTGAACAGAAAGAAATCACATGGCCCACCTGGGCTGGTGAGGGCATTCACCAACAAAACTGGCTCCTTCTACAAAGAGTTTCCAGTGGGAGCTTCGGAGTTTACCTATAACCCATCAGAACTGAGACTCTTGATTCAGATTCCTCTAAAACTGCATGTTTCCATTTCCATAGTAATTAAAGTCTCAAACAGGGCTACACTTTCATAAATGCTTTTCTTCTGTCATACCACCAAACACTCCTGACTCATACTAAAAAATCAAATGCTAATGGTTTTCTAAAGAGCCTGAACAACGTCAAAATGAGGCATGACCTAGATACTGTCCCTTCGTGTTTGAAATCAGTCTGTTTGGAAATGATCTCTGACAGCGGAAATCCTGGAAGGTGATGATGGAAAGGATGATAAGTGGAATTATATACTCTGGAGGGTCATGAAAGAGGAGTGAGATGGTTTGAATCAAGTTCAAGTTTCAATCCAACGGGAAGCAGCCATTCCGGCTGTTGATACGAAACACATTGAAATCCAGATCTATAAGGTGTTACAAGGAGAGGAAGAGGAAATCTTCTTCTGTGTGCAGGAACACGTACTCAGTGTCTGCCCTCTTTCATAAAAATCACCTGCTGGTTTCAGTGAGCCGTCCTGGTCAAAACAATTACTCACCCCCTTTGGAATCATATATCGATGGTGGCAAACTCTTAAAGCTTCACACTTAAAACTTCACAAGAGATACAGGACATCTTTTAAATTGAAAACTTCTGCATTGTCTGTCATTTTGAGAACTCTTTTCTGACTATCTTTCCTTTTATCTGTAATTTCCTTAGAAATTAAAGTGATCATATTATAAATACTCTAAAAGAAGACTTACAAAGCCACTTCATGGCTGTTCCCTCACTATCCAAAGTTTATTTTCTTACTTCTTGGTCTAGTAATAATGTTTAAATTACAGACTGCATGGACCTATCAACAGATCTTACTTATTTAAATGTTCATTTTCACAGTTGATTTTCTCCTCTCATCATGCTAGAAAAATGATTACTTTTTCCTTTCTAATAGGTTTGTCTCCTATTTTCTCTGTTATCAACTAACTGGAATCTTTGGACCTCTATACATTATGTACACCACTGTTTACTTGGTTATTTTTTCTTTTGAATTAATCAATACTTTTGTGATTGATATGAGTATGTATTTTTAGAAACAGAAAACATGACAGAAAAGTTATGAAACAGAAAGTAGAAAACTAGAAATAAAAAAGGTTTTGGTTTTTGACCACAAAAACAATTTATAAAATTCTAGTATTTGCACTGACATTCAGCATATCTGACTGACCCTACCTTTTAGTTGAGAAGAACATAAATCTTTCTCCCTATATTTTCTCATTAGTGGTAAATATAAGTAGTGAGAACAGGATTTTTGGTAATTATTAAACAACAGATATATTTTTCAGGGACAGTTTTAACTTAAGAACTTCTTCTCTTAACTGCCAGTTTAACTAATGTGCCCAGTGTTGGTTTTACATGCTTGTAATTTTTAATGTTTCCCACATCTCCTCCATCCTCAAAGCTAAACATGCTGTTGGCTACACTCATCTCTCTATGGGATTCTTTGTAATACATAGTATCTCTGTATTTTGCAGCACCTCAGATACTTAGGGCTTTTTTTTAATCACTTCATCGCTATGAGCTCTCAAGCCCTAATGTATCATTATAACAACCTTTTTACAAAGAGAAGGATTATTTCAACTTAAAAATTCCATGCTTTGGCAAATGTTCATGTGCTTTCGGTGGGAGTCTATTTTTCGGTGCTTTCTGTGGGAGTCTATTTAGTTATTGGCACAAAGTATTTGGAAGAACTGAAATAAGTTTTACTGTGGTACCTGGAATGCTGGATTTCAAACTGCTTTGATGATTGTGGGATTCAGAATCTCCATGTTGATCATGTTCATCAATTTGTCATAGATCACCTCAGTTTAACACCTAATTTCTGTTACATTTGAAGGATTGTTTTAGGATGGGACTTTCCCAATGCTAAGTATTGAAGACTAATGCAAAGAGTTCTCTGGATTACTCTCATCTTCTGATCTCCTAATGTTTTAGCCTGCCCACTTAATTTGATTTTTTTTCTATATCCAAGAAATAGATTTCTGTCTTAGGCTACATTTGATACAAGAAAAATAGGAGACATGGTTATGTTTGAGAACAACTTTGATTATGCAGTAGTTTTCTACAAGACAAGAGGACATGGCCTCAAGCTTTGCCAGGGGAGGTTCAGGTTGGACATCAGGAAGAATTTTTTTCACTGAAAGGGTTTTTAAGCGTTGCAATGGAGTGTCCAGGGAAGTGGTGGAGTCACCATCTCTGGAGGTTCAAGAAACACCTGGATATGGCTCTCAGTGCTATGGTTTAGTTGACAAGGTGGTGATCTGTCAAAGGTTGGACTTGATGATCTTGGAGGTCTTTTCCAACCTCAATGTTTCTGTTATTCTAAAAAGATCAAAAGAAATCAAATCCTGCACCTTCATGTAATGTTTATTTTTTAAAATAAAAGAATAATTTTGTAAGTTTGCAGCAGCGTACAAACAAGTACCTGCACAAGAAGGATGGGTTTGCATGGAATTATTGATTTCCAGCAAGGAGCTACTGCAAGAAATTATAATTTTGTTTTTTACACTGCCCCAGGCATGGAAGATTCTCTTTGCAAATTAACAGGTCTGCCAGGGGCCACGTCTCACAGGGTTTTTAAAATAAGTAATGAATTTCTAAGACACGACAAATCAATAGTTTGATGATTTTACTTTTACCTGCTACTCATAGTCCACCTGTAGCATCTTTACTTTGTGTTCTAGAAAGCTTAGTGTGGTAGGGTTTATGTGTATATTTGCTGTATTAGTATGGTGCACACCACGAGGAGAAGCAACAAAATATTAAAGTAGAAAAGAATATTATCTTGCAAATAACAATATTGTGTTACTAACACTTTACATGAACATTTGCCAAAGGATGGAATTTTTAAGTTGTTTACAGGGGTGGTATGAACTTGGCGTGGAAAGGTAAATAGAGCTGCAATGCTCTTTTGTGGAAGTCACTCATTATCTTTCCCTTAAAATATGCAATTTTATATGCAATGATGTGAGACTGAAAAACAACAAAACTCAAAACTTTGCCTGAACAAAAATTATCCCACGTTTCTGAGAAGCATTACCAAAAACGATATCCCTTTGCCACAGTCTGTTTAATTTCAACTGTGTGCCAATTTACAAAAGTATTTTATAGTTTTCTGGTTACTTTCACCAGTAACCAAACACAGTCTTGACCCTTTTCCATGCATGAAAACAGCCAACAGTGAGGGCAGCAATGGGAGGTCTGGCCTTTCAGGTATGTCAGCTGAAGACCACCCTACTGGAAGAGGTAACAAGAACAAAAAGCTGAGGTCAAACAAGGCAGCCCCATGTAATTAGATACTAATAGTGGATTTAGGGTGTAAAATTCACTTAAAACCATACACCAACAGACTAAACAATCCCAGGAAGAATGGCAAGTTTTGTTCTAAAAAAATGTTTTCAATACCAGAAAGCATAAATAAAACATACGTAATAACCTTGACTGACAGACTGCACTAACCTGCAGTAACATCTGCTTCCAAATTATTTGCTGTAGTTTTGGGATAGTGCAATTATAAAACACTGAAACTCCACTACCACTGAAACTCTACTGTAACTTATAGTACAGCGTGCATCCAGTGTCATGATTTTCTTGTTGTATTCACTTGTTATCACAGTAATAATATTTAGAATTTAAGTTTGACAAGAAAATAAATTCCTCTCTTAACAGCAAAGCCAAGAATGGAAGTCTAACCGTATCTGATACTGATGGAGGAACATGCTGAAGTAAGTGTTGAACAAATGGGCAGGGTTTTGCAGGGTATAATGGGGTCAAAGTAGTCATACAGCAAACTTCATTTCTGTTGGCTGTTTCATTCTGAATTGATTTTGGATACTTTTGCAGGATGGATCTGCTACTTTTACACATCAGAAGTTGGCCTGATAGAGCAGCAAGATCCATCATGAAGAAAATGGTATTCCCCCAGCTAAAGTGAGTATCTGCTAGTCATCAGCTCTTATGGCTGCTGGAGCCCTGGGTCATGTTGGGAACTGGCTTTTTGCAGTCCTTCCAGATTCCTGAATATTTTCATAGCTCCAGCTGCTCTGCAAAGATCACGCCTTGAGGAACTTTGGTTTGATAATTTGCATTTATCCTCATTTTACAACTGGTAAATTAGTCTAAATAATTAGACCAATCCTATTAATTCCATGTCTTATAAGTCACTTAAGTGGGATTTATAAGCCCTTTGGAAGCAGTTCTTTAAGAACTGTTAAAGAATTTCATGTATTTCTAGCACAGAGTGCAAGGACACAGGATTTCCCTCCTTGGTGCTCCAGGCCTGCCCAGGGAGAGACAGGTAATGGAAGGGGTATGGAAGGATGTTGAATACCAGTAAGCAGTGACAACTCACACCGACTGAGAACCGAGCCCTCTCTACTGTTCTCCATTGGTGGGATCTCCTGTACAACAGAAGAGATGTTTGGGAAAGACTGAACAAGTGCCTTAGAGCTTACTTGTGGCAAAACTGACACTGGCGAGGACTGCCAAGTTGCTTTTCAGTACACAGAACGGGTGTCACACAGTGCTGATCTTTGAAGCCAGCTGCTGTTGCACTGTCCCATCACAGTAGCAGGTGAGGAAGCAGCAGCACTAGGGAGAATTCCAGCATCTGCCTTCCACTGATGTTGTGTAACTTCTGTGGTACTTACCAATCATTTGGCTTCAGAACTACCAGGAGCATCTTTTACCAGTCCATATGGTTCCACATGAAGTATGTCTACATCTCTATGTGAACATACTAAGAATATGCATCTAGGTGGGAAAGTGGGCAGCTTTCAGCATAATGTCAAAGTGTAAAAATTCCCAGAAGTTAGTGCTGGTTACCTCTTTGTTGTTCTGACATTCACTTCCTCTGAGACAGTGAATCAATTCTGCTTGCTGCTGGAACATTTGTTTTTAGGGAGCTCCCTGCATTGAGATTTTTCCTTTTTATTGAATGTCAGTATTGCATAATTCAGCCACATGGAGAGAACTGCAGTTACCTTCTGGTTTTTAACCTACTGAAGGAAAGGCTGACCTTACAGAGAAATGCAGTGCTCACCTTTTTGGGTCAACAATCTTGTAGAGTTTTCCACTGTGAGGCTGTGTCATACTTTTACTGCTTGATAGTATGTAAATCTCACCTGTAAGGAAAACCAATGCAATAAATTAGTTCTCCTTTCCTAAGATGTCAAATAAATTACTTTTGTGACCTAGTTGTATTTGCCAAATGAAATTAAAAAAACTTCAGAAGAAACACTGAAATAGACAACAGAATCATTTGCTATTTGAAAATTTATATAAGCATTTTTCCCAAATCGATGCTAAATGTGAAAAATATTCTATCATGAGAGTTTTTTCTTTCATAGAGTATAGAGTTGGTTATAAAAATTAAATGGGTGAGGAAGGGAGAAGAAGGGGGTCAGTCTGCTCGTGCAGTATCTTTGCCCCTTGATTCTGCAATGCTGGGGATAAAAGCAAGTATTTGATACATTGTGTCATAGTGAGTGACACGGTTCACAACATGTGAGACACAGTAAAGACTTTTGCCCCTTCCAACAGCACATTCTTTTCTCAGTTCTTCCTACAAGATCGCTGAGGTGTAGCTGAGAGCAGTGTAGACAGCTGTGGCAAAGGACAGATAGCTTTCTTTTTAAACATTTACTACAATTATACATACTTCAGCAGGAATTACTGATAAGCCTTATGATTTAAGAACAATTCTTTTAGTATTTACCTAATTCATCTTCTCCAAATCCCAAGACAGGGCCTGAAAAGAAACCTCTACATGAGCCAGTGTTGCCAAGACAGAGGGGTTTCTCTTGCCACTGTTTGGTTGCAGGACTCTGTTGCAGCGTTAAAAAATTTCTATATTCAAAAACACATAAAACAAATTGTTACATTACATTTTGAAGAGAGAGTTTTTACTGTCCAGATAAATAAATAAACACTTGCTGCAAGTAGCTTCATAGATATATCTGTGCAGTTCCGTGTCGCATGATTTCCTGTACTTTTTCCCAAGGATTAGGTATGTTCTGTATGTCACTGTTCATCAGAATGCTGTGCTTTTTTATTCCCAAATCTAGAATCTAACTGTGTTACCACGCTGCTAAACTGGCAAAGTGACACGATTATACATGACTCTTGGTGTGGCTTTCTACAGGCAGCTGAGTGACTAAATACACCTTACACTTTACACACATTTTTGATTAAGAGTGAGCTGTACAAAACCTACCCATTACGGTCTCCAAACACGTAACTTCCATAGAGCCTCTCCGACTGGCAGCCCCGATACACAAATCCACCAACCAGGGATCCGCTGCTAAATGGTTTGAATTCTAGAAGTGAGGGCTCACTCTCTGAAAAGGAACTACCATAGCATTAGATCATACACATTTTCATATTGATGCACATTTATGAAAGTGTTACTGCTTCAAGAAAAGAGATTAATTCCATTTAAAGACTCCTCAAAATTCAAGATGTGTTGCCAGTCATGAGGTGTTAAAAAAAAAAAATCAGAAAATTACAGCAAAGTCTGTTTGTGAAACAATCCATTAGAAATTTCAAAAGGAGAGGCTATAATTGCTTTCTTCCTTGTGCACAAGCTGGGAGAATAAAACTACATAAAGATTAGGCTGGGCTTCCATTGAAATCAATGTGATTTAATTTCTATATGTCAATACAGTCTGCAGAATGGATCTCCTGAACTTCAGGAAAAAAATAATCCCTGTTCACTGTAGAGTCCAGTACCTAAGAGCAGGAATTACAGTGATTTTCAGTAGAACTTGTTTTGAAAGCTTTTCACTGGTTTGAGAAACTTTCCAAATCACAGTTTTAAATATGGTGTGTGTGTTACATCCCACAAAACACTACTCTTACTGGCTGCAGCTTCTTGTGGTAATTTATTTTATGCTATTGTAGTAGTTGCAATTCCTATACTTTTTTTCCCCTTTTTTATTTCACAAAACCACAGAGTTTAGTCCTATCAGATAAGGAAGTTTCAGTGTATGTGTTCCTATTCATGCAATCAAATACTGCTTAAGGTACAAGTAGGCTCCATTTGACATGCTAGCTGCATAATTTTAAAAAAAGCCACAGCCAACAGACCATTTTTTTAATAGGATTTTTTTTTTTTTTTTAGTCGGAGGGCTATCTGCAAGTCTTTGATAAATGCATTTGCCAGATTGTTCTACATGAGTTAGAGCTGAAATTTTATGGGGGAGAAAAGGATGGTGAACTCTTTTTATTGAAGCCATTGACCCACGGCCTAGTATTAATATTGGCAAGCTGCTCTGGATAGACACAATATTGCTTAGTTTACACTCTGCAATAAGGATGCCGTCAAAATTCCATTCGAGCAGTGGTTAACCAAATATTATTCTTTGGTTTGACTTTTAAAAAACGGACACAGAAAATACATGCAATAACCGAAGTAGTACAATTGCATTATGCTATTGTGTACTGTTGTGCCAGCCAGCACAGCTGCTTTGCTTTTAAGGGAAGTACAGGTGGCAGAACCTAGTGATGTGAATTAGAAAGGGAAATGCTACATTCCAGGAGACAGGCCAGTTCTTGCTGCCTTTACACACCGTTGGCATTTATCCCATGTTACCATCAGGGATTTCCAAGCTCCTGAATGGGCAGTCAAGGCAGGTGATAGCTCGGAGGAAGGGTCACCTGGCTTGCCTGAACTAGCAAGAGATCTTGGTGAGCATCAGAGTTAAACATCAAACTGAAATTGTGACTGACAACCGTACTGATTCAGAGAGAACATGAAGCCCTTTAATATTTTAAAGTCCCTAATTGATTCTATTTATCTTTTTGTAATCTAATCTAAACTAGTCATTTATTATGAAGTAGTAGCATAGTGCCTTTTCCTAAGTTTTTTATTTTTAGTAACATTTAAACAGAGCTCAGTCATTTCCCTGTTTGGTTGTGGTCTGTTGTTGTCTATCTCACTTTTTCCATTATAAGAGGCACATTACATGAGGTTTCCATTCTCTGTCTTAAAAGGTTATTTGTGAAAGACTAAGAATACATTTTCATCATTTCCTGATATTCCAAAATATTCTCTTTATGAGCCAAAATATACAGCAACAGTGAGATCTTTGACAGACTAGCAACTGTCAAATCTGTTAAATCTTATTTACGTGATATTCTACACCAACAAGAACAAAGTTGAGTCATTTCAATTTGGTTTTGTCCTGTAGCTTTTATCCGCTTCTACGCTGAAGTTTTCTCTTGAAAAGATAGAACTTTTCACTTCTATCTCTGATAAGTTATCTATCCTATGTATTCTGTAAGTTTCCTGTCATGGATATACAGTTCTTTATGTGTTCTCTTCTGCTTTCTATTTATTATTCCGTGGACATAGAAACTGACTGTTGCCAGCAGCTTTAGCCTGGATAGAACTTACCATAGTCTTTACCCTTTATTATTTGTAAGATTCTTGCTGAAGATCTGTTCTTTCCATTTGAATCTGAACAAAGTATAGTTAAATTGATGTTTACATCTGTTGGGTACCGGTCCACAGCACAACTGCAAAACAACCAAAAAAGAGAAAATCCATGAGAAAGGTGAGTTCATAACATAAAATTATCAATATGAAGCATTACATTTTAAAGTGTTATTGTTTCTTTGTGGTACCTACTCATTTGAGGGACCTATTTCACGCTGGGCCAAAATACCTGAGAAATGTGTTAGATTTATATACAAGAGATAATACAACTTTCCCATTCCTACACCATTTCTATGTAATGTGAAGTAAAACTATTTTTCCCTAGTAATAAAATGTAGTCTGCTCCATAGCTCCTGAAAAGAACAGTGCCTTAACCAAACTAAATGAACTTATATGGTGTAGGAATTTTTGACTTTTAAAAAGTCCAAGAATCAATTCCTTATCTGAACAACTTGACTTTCTGATTTTTTCCAAATCATGACTTTAAATGTCACTTCAGTACTACCACCCACCTAATTTGCTGAATTATGTGTTGTTTAGTTAAAGCATTGTTCTCCTCCTTGCTATTGTTTAGATATCACCAGATGTTCTCATTTGTTTTCCACGTGCCATTTTTTCCCAGTCAAGATTGCCATCTCAGCTGTACTTTACCAACTCTCTGCTTTAAGCTCTCTTCTTTCACAAAGGTAGTAATTTTATTATTTATTAAAACTAAAAATCCTGTACTTTGTTTCTGTCTTTTTGGTCTTGACTTGTAGTAGTTGTGCATGCTCTTCTCTTTCCCCTTTGCCGATGTACATTTGTTTCTAACAGTGACATATGTGTGGAGGTGGAGTGGAAGATCCAAAAAGTTCACAAGTGCTTTTATTATTGAAATATTGCTGCCTGACTGTATAAAAAAAACTCTGGTTGAAAACAGTGTCTGCTCTAGAGTAATTTCAGTTTAAATGAAACTTACTTACCGGCCTGGATTGTGAAGTCCATGTGCAAAAATCTCAGGAGGTTGGTTTGTGCTATTGAAGTGTGGGTTGCTCCGTGGGATGGAGTAAGGGACGTTGCACAGGTCAGTATTGACGTCAAGGCGCAATACAGAACCTGTAAAATCACTGAGAGAGTTGGAGGGTAAAATAATTGGGTTTTTATAAGTATTTTACTGGTAGGTTTAATCCATATAATACTAGAGTGAACCAGCAAAATGAATGACCCGCTTTACTGATTAAACACTAAGAGATTGATTTTGTGGTGGATGCAAGTCTAGAGAAGAGTAGCAGAGCCTATCCAAGATTCAGTTTGGCAAATGCCTTGCCTTGTTATGTGCAGACTAAAACGCCTCTGACCATACTGTTGGGAAGCAACTTGATCAATAAGAACAACTTTCCAAACATCAAAATTGTTTATGGCTTCAAATAGAAGGCTATCAACTCTTCTATACCGTGTGTCATCTAAACTAACTATGGATATTATCACTTTGTAATTACATCATGCTTTTTGCTCACATTTTGGATCCTACTCTTGAATTCAATGATTTCTAGTCATAGTACAATCCAAAGACTAATTATATAGAAAGCAAGTGAGAAAAAAAATTTATTGTTTGAATGGAGATGTTGATACTTTTTTGTAAGGATTCAGAACTTGTTATATGAAACAAGAGAAGCTAAAATGTGTTAACTTACATTTATGATTGTGACGGAGGAAAGAAGAAGTAGAAGAAGAGTTCCAAAACTCTTTTTATAAACATGAAAAGATGTAATGGTTAAATTCTTTCCTTTCTGTCTTTCTTCATCATTAATCTGTTTCAGTCTCCCCTTGTTTTGCATTAATTTAAAACCCAGTATTAGAATTGTCCTCTGGTCTGGGTTTTAAGTATATCCTTATACTTAAAAAATACTTAAAAACCACAGGAGCATCTGCAATTCTGCTGAGCCACCGAAGCCTTTAAGCACAATAATAGAAGTCTATCCACTGGTAGTTTTTGTACCTTAAACCATCCATCTCCTCCATGTCATCCAGAGTGATCATGCCATCTCCAAGAAAAATGTATAGGAAACCATCTGGGCCAAAGAGCAGCTGTCCTCCTAGATGTTTTCGATGTAGTTCTGCTACTTCTAAAAACACTCTTGCTGTCCTCATGTCAACTTGGTGTGGATTTTTCCTGCAAGTTAAAGATATGACCACAGTTTTCACATTTCACTATCATTGTTCTTCTTTCTAAAAATATACTTGAGTCATACAAATGATACTTTGAGATGTGGATGTTGTAACTTGATGGAAAAACGCCTAACAGTTATTTCTGAGAAATTTCAATCTTCTAGCATTCACAAACAATTATTTTGCTGCCTATGCACAATAAGTAGGAAGTAATTATAATTAAAAAATGACAGAATAACTGGAAAAAAAGTCCTAAAAAGAAAAAAAAAGTGTTCTTACTGTCATTTCAAAACCAAAGTTTGAAATAAAATCCACACTAGTTTTTCTGCAGGTGCCTAAGCTTATACATTGAAAAACCTCGTATTCATTTTAGAAATCAAAAATACTAAAAAGCAGAGGTTGCTGAGAAATACAGAGTTTGTGAATTTTGGACTTCTACTGATACCTGGATACTGTGTACTCTACGACCCTAAGGATGTGGTCATGAGGTCCAATAGCCCACCGTTCTTGGTTGGTGGTATAAGACACATACAGCTTTCCATTTTTCTTGTAATTGGGATGGAATGCAAGGCTTAACAGTCCTCTTTCATCTCCTCCCTGCAGTCAAATGAAAAACACAAAGAATTGTGAAGTTAATTATGTTCTTTATTGTGTTTCAGCTGGAACCCAAAAAAAAAAAAAAAGTTTCTTTCTTGTGGATAATCTTTGCCCAAACTCTTTTATTTCTTTCCTGACTACTGCACAAAAAGGATTATAAAACATTTCACTTTGGGGAAGTCTTTAAGAGTTAGAACAAGACAATTGCCTTATGTAGTTATCTATGCACAAGTCTGTTACGCCACTTTTGTGGAGTGATTTGTGTATGTAATCTTTGGGAAGCCATGAAGACAAGTTTAAGTGCTGTGAAGGATTCTTTGCTGGGTTACTAGGTTGCTTGTAATTCGTAGAAGACGAATAAAAAGGTCTATAATCAGCAGTCACTTCTAATCCAAGTATCCAAAACCTAAAACATAGTGCTGGCTGCCAACTCCCACTGTCTTGGCAATATGTTTAGAAAACAGTTAAATTGCTTGTGTAATATGTAAACCTTTGTTTTACCCTGGAGGCAGCAACATCAGTTGTCACAACTATGGTGGTCTGTTCATCATAGCTGGTGTACTGTAGGTAATAAGCAGCCTTGGTCTGTGTGCAGAGAAACCATGGTTTTACATGTGGTCTCTCACTGGAAAGGTTTTTTGTTATTTTTTAAAATAAAAATAGAAAAATCTCAGAGCAACTTTCTTTTGTTGTTATGTTTGCCATGAAGATTAGTACAGTTATATGTTAAGCATCCAATCCATGTAATGTACTGTGACAATGCAAATACCCTGTGAACATAAATAGAAGGCAATTTTCTTTTTGGCTTCTAAAAAGCTTCTAAAACTGTACGTACTATTACTATGCCTGAAACTGTATTTGTATAAATGAAGAATAAAACTTAGATTCATTTGTTGCTCTTGAGGCAATACAGGGAGCAAAGCTGAGGCACAGAAATAAACTCAGTGCACAGATAACAATTCAAATTCAATTCATATATGTGATTATTCACAAGCTGATAGTTGTTCTGGAGTTTAACTCAGGGCTTGCCAGCTCTTCAAAACTAGAACCAGTGACTCTGTTGTAAATTCAAGTGCTCCAGTTCTGCACCCATAAGGAGACAACGTTTTGCAACTCTAACCACACCCAAGATAACTAATTATGAAATTTTAAATTATAAGAGAGAATGAAGCTTTTAAAATGTATTTGCACTTCAGAGTGATGGATGGGCCTGTCTTCCTGTTGAAAGTCATCCCACAAAGGGCCTAATTGGGAAAGTGCACAGCTTTAATTTATTTTAATTCAACTGATTGCTGTACTTCCTTTTTAATCACAACCACCAAAGAGAAACCTGAGTCAGAAATGGAGATGTAAATAGGTCAAGAGATTTCCATACAAGCAGATTTGTACAATGAAATCTGGATCCTGCTAATTTAGAGACAGGCTAGTTTGTTTGCTAGAAAAATTTAGTTTCGGGGGGTTATCAGAGAGGTTAGTTTTGAAAGTCTGGTTAGAGCTGCCAAATCAGTTGCAGTCATCATGGATGTAGGGACTGGCAACCCAGCTCTTTCTCCCTTACGAGCCAAAAATAATTCTGCAGCTGAGTCTGAAGTGATTATAGATATTATTGTTTGAGTTTCTAAGAGTTTTGACCAAGTTGCTCTGATAAAGTCTGAAGCAAAGGGAGGCAAATCAGTTGCTTTGGGAACAGGAAGGCATATTTCAAAGATTCCTGATGAATGATTCTATCTGTTGTGCCCAGACAAAGACAGTCCTATTTCTTCTCCTGAGAGATGAGTTCAACTCATTTAAGGGCCCAGGAATGTCAATGAGTCACACTAGGTCTGCCATGCAAGGTGAGTTATTGAAAGTATTAGCAAGAAAAGATCTTTTTGTTACTAAGCTGAAGATTTTATTTAGTGCTTGATGCCATGGCAGCCGTCTCAGTGTGAAAGCGAAGTTGTTGAAAGTGTAAACAGGTGAAAATTAAATTAAGACCTTTTAACGAAGTACACGTGAAGCAAGAATTTGAAAAACAGATGAAACACAGGACCTGTAAGGTAGTAACTATGGCAAGTTGCATTCATAGGACTTATACTGATTGCTGTCTTGCATGATTCTGTTAGACTGCAATATATCTCTTTGCACATTGTTTCTATTGCCTCTTGAAAAGTCACACTGCTGTTTTTCAAAGTCACATAGACATTTTGTTCTAAAAAGTCTATTTACTCATGCAGTTAATAAAAACTCTGTGAATATCCCTCCAAGATACTGCAATCAGTGCAGCATCAAGCCAGTAGTTGGCTTACGTTCAACTAGAAATCCAGATGAATTTTTCCATATTTCGTTTTCCTGGCTTTAGAAACGGATTGTTCACGTATATTTTCAACTTTATCACTACCTGGCAAACCTGTTCTTTCCAATCAAATCACTGCCACAACTTCCATAGCTTTTGAAATGCCCTCTACATGCCAGAAAGTATATAGTTTTCTGTAGTGTTGTCTCATATGCTGTGTGGTAAATGGAGAGATATCCAGCAAAATCCCTTAGGAGCAGTCATTTTCGTACTATCAAACCAAATAATTATGTGCAAAATTGCAGATGTTATCTGTAGAATATTCTTCACTTTTACTTTTTTTATCAATGAACTTTTGATGTGAAACCAGCATCCCAGGGTTTACAGTCTTTCCTGGGGACACTATATGTCAAATATCTGTGTCTTTTTCTTGGCAGGTTACTAAGATATTGACATCCTTTTTTTTTTGAAGTTTCCCTTTAGATGAAACCAACAACCAACAAACTGTAGATGATAAAGCAGCTTTATGAGATTGTGCACTGCACTGTTTGATGGAGTAACCATTAATGTTTGTCAGTTGTATAAGGAAGGGCAAGAGGAATGAGACAAATCTTTGTATTCCATTGGGATGTCTGTTGAAGACAAAGAATGATGGTTGGCTGAAATGAGTATTAATTACTTAAACATACTGTGGACTGGGTCCAATGTGAAATTTGTGTCGTAACTAAATCTGGCAGCTCCCACTTTCGAGGTCTGCCTGTGCTGCTCTGTAGCTTGAACACTCCCCTCTCCTGTTTGTGGCAGTGACACCTTCTGCACCAACACTGCACTTCTTCCAAAACTGATTTCCTTGGGCCAGGAACCTTGGACTTTAAACCCCAGTTTGGTCTAGTTTAAGACCACAGCCATGAAAATAATTTAATCAGAATTCTATAAAGTCAGTACAAAGCCCAGTAAACATTAAAACAAAGTGTTTCTACATGTTTTGTTTTTAAATGGCTGTTTCTTTTTGAACTGTTATTTCTGATATAATATATTTACACTTGTAAGAATGTTAAACAAGTGCACGACATGATTTAGTTTGTATTTTGACTCACACTAAGAGAAGTCACTGCATGTGAAGCATGTGAATACTGGATTTTTATAGAATGGTGATATTTTCATGTAACCACTCCTTAGAAGTGGGCTCTGCTTCCAATTTGTGTGCTTTCAAATGTACTCTGGTATATCTCTGATATTATAGACAGAAGTTTTATTATATTATTAAGGTACTATACTTTTTCTATAATGCAGAAACATATGCTGCACTTATTTTTAAGACATGCTGCCATTTAATTATGTCAATATATCTGTTATTACATATAGTAAATACAGAGAAACATATAAAGGAATGCTTTAACTGGTATTTTAAACTATTTAATTTAAAATAGATCATATTGTAAGTATGGCCCTTAATTATGTATCCCTAGTAGTAATTAATGCTAGTAAGCAAAACCAGACATGACCATTTATTTCCATTACTCTGTGTGGCTTAATAGTAAACAATGTAGGTAGCATATTCCAAGTTTTCCTTTAAAATTGATTTCAAAATCACTCTTTATATAATACTTATAAAATAATGGTATTTATACTTAACAATACTATTACAGTATATATATATGGTATATATGGTATAGAATGGTATTTATACTTAACTTTTTTTGTCTGGATAAACCCACTCTCATGTTGGAATGGAGTAACAACCTTTTCTAAAAGGGGTTGTGCTTAAATTATGCAAATTCAACACTGACTTAATATTTCAACCTTAATATCTTTATATCATTTGTTTTCATCTATTATTATAGTGCAAATGCTGGGTTAGTTGTTTAAGTAATACAATCACCTTTAATTTAGTTTTTTCCTGTGTAATAAATATGCCAATATGCCTTACCAGGTGTTTGATCTTGAAGAGTTTTATTTGTAAAAAACATGGGTGAAAAGGGTGTAAAATCTCTTATCAGGCAGGACCATCTGAACTCTTCAGAATGAGATTCGGGAGGGCTGAAGGTCGGAGTCAGGTATTCTCCTCAGTGGGAAGTATTCGCTTAATTGCCATGTTTTGGAAATTTGGCCCCAGCACAGGACAGAAAGGTGACTCCAGCAGCGGCAGAAGCCTGCCAAGGTCTGCCGCAGGGGTACACCCTGCCCTTCCAGCTGCACCACCTATTCTGAGCTCCACAAGAGGGAATTGCCCCTGGCTGGTGGAAACGCAGCGAATAAAGAATGAAAGGAACAGAAGTTTGCTGGGCTGCAGGCAGGCTGCAGGAGCAGAGCTCCTATCAGACCTCTTGGGTGTTGAGGACTCGAGTGCTTTGCTGTCTGTGGGGCCTGAGGCCTCTGGCAAGGGAAGGATTTGTAACATAAGACATTTACCTTAGGGGAAAATAATTACACTGATGTCATGGCTCAGTATGGTCTACATATTAGACCCTATCTCCAAAGCATTTCCTTTTTCCTCTTGTGTTGCAGAGCTTCGCTTTTTTCCTTGTTTATAAAGGGCTTTGCAGTTATCTAAGGATTTTTTAAAAAACTTTTCATTATTTTTACTGATTTCAACAAATGACCTATTTTAATACTTGCCTTTAAAATAACTTCAGGTACAGGAATGTTTTACAATTAAATTTATACATGAGAAATACTTAAAGAGCTGTACTCTGACTTGGAATTTAAGCACAAAACCTACTGAAGTTAGAGATGCTTTTTATTCATTTAGGTGCAGGGCAGGATTTAGCTGAAAATGGCCAAAATGCATCCATCACAAAGTTTTCTGTTTTGATGTTTGATAGCACTAGAACTTAAACCCTAATTCTTTTTTTCTTCTTACTTCTGTTGCAGCAATGAGAAAATTTTGACATGAGGGGGATCATTTTTTTTTTCTTTTCCTTACCTTCACAGTCCTTTGAAGATACCAGTCACTAAATGCAGGACCTTTCACTTCTAGTCCTAGTCCTCTGTACTTATTTTTTTAATTCCTCAACTCCAGATTTTGCTGTTCTGCTGGGCAAGTCTTTAGTTTAATCCAAATGACAATCCTCGTCCCCTGATAATACAATTCTTTCTTCCCGTCCTCCTAAAGAAAGTACATGAAACTTATAAATGCAGATGCCAACCCAACACAAACCCACAGCTTGCCTCCTTCACACTCTTCTGGTACAACAGGAATCCTGCTTTCGCAACTCTCCCAGTTATTGGTTGGGAGCAGCTGAAAGCTTTGAGACTGCCCAGAGCCAGCCAGTAATTGAGAGGTTTTGGGCAGAGTGACATACGGCTGTGAGTGTGCTTGCAAGGAGGTGGCCATGAGCCCATGTGAGGTCTGCATCTGGACTGAGAAACTTTATGTACTGCACTGCTTTAGGAGAATTGGAATAACAGAAGACAGTGGAAATCAGTCCCGGAAGAGGGAGATTCAAATAAAGACCAGATGATTATTGCATTCAGTAAAGCTGGCTCAAGAAGGTGTGAATTACACACTTTCCTGCACCACAGAGGCCTCTTGAGCTGTAAGCAGCATTTATCCTCTGGGAACACAGGTGGTGATTCCACCTCTGTCCCCAGCTGGATTTATTTTCAAGGAAGCTTTACATTCCACCAGCAACTCAGTGAGTGGTTCACCAGCGGAGGCCTCTATGGGAAGGTAAAAAATAAGCATGCTCCTTCTCAGTTCCCTGGCACGCCTCCACTTTCTGCTCTTTTATTTATTTATTTGGCATATCTGGTCTCCTACGCTTTTCCTCTTCAGCATTCTCCCACTACAGACTGTCTTTCCCTGACAAGTTTTCTGCTGCAATGGTTTGAGGTGTATTGTGTTGTAGAATTAGCCTTCCAGGAAAGCGAGAAAGCTTCCTTCCAGTGAATGAGAATGCAGTAAGTGTTCAGAAATTTACTGACCATGAAAATCTTTCATTAACAGGGGAGAATAGACTTGATGACCTTTTGTATTTTTCTCCTCCTTTCTGTTGCTCTGAAGCTTTACCCACCTTTCCACGCCACTTCTGTGATAAAGGCAAATTTTACAACTCTTTTTCAGTGGGCAGTCCAATAAAATTGGCTCAGATGATACCCCACAGAGAACAGACTGCGTTCCATTAACATTCACAAACACATGACATGAAGACAAGACACTAATAATCTTTTCTCCCAGTCACCAAAACTGTGGCAAATCAAGAATGACTTTTTAAAACTTATACCCTATTTTGATGCTATCTGACTAAACACACAAGCAATACAAATTAATCTTATTAGTGATCTGCTGTTCTACCAATGCTCTAATTTGACTATGGTCCTTTCAGCCATCTGTTCTGGTTTTCTCATGCTCTCATTCCTTCACTATATATATAAAACTTATCTTTACTTTTCAGTAGGACGTTCAATAGAATTTTTCATTTTGTTTAAAATACAGATTAATGGCAGAGAGTTGTCGAAAGACTCTAAGAATTATAATTCAATACATAAGTGTCTTTTTTTATGGCGTGACATTTCAGCCAATCACTGCTGTCACTTTTGTCCTTCCTAAGGATAAAAATATGCTATGGAAAAATAAAAATCCTACTATCGTGCAAAGATCTTCTTGAGCTGCTAATTTTAATAAATGTCAACAAAAAAGTCTATAGCACTTTAAAATGAGCTGTAAGAATTATTTTCTTTTCTGCTTAGAGAGGGAAAAAAAGAGGATGAATGGTGACACAGAGCAAATTTGACAGTGCTTATGTAAAATGAATGAACCTACAACAAATTCTATACTCCCATAATCGAAAACAAATTCATGCTGTTTTACCGTGACCACTTTATATGGAAATTTAGGGATATAATTCAGAACAGAATAACAGCAATTATCATACTCTCTGCATTAAATTAAAACCAGAAATGTTGATCTGTCTAATTGTAGCCATTAAAAAATAACTAGTTTCAAAAAAGAGGGATGCAAATGGAAAGATGCTATGATGACATTACTCTTACAAGCAATTCTGCCTTTCTCCTTTGGCTCTCAGTGCTGAGCTGTCACCTATTAGAGCAGATACTTGCTTTTTCTGGTTGCAAAAGGAATGGTACATTCATGTGAGCTATGTATTTAAACATTGTGGGGTAGGGGGAGAAAACAGAAAACCACAGCCAGCTTGAAGGAAAAAAAGCTACGGATTGGCACTTAGATTGCTCCCCATGTCCTTAGTGTTGTCTGCATGCTAATGGATATTAAAACTTGCTTAGCAAGTGACAGAAGTTACTAACAGTCTGCATCTTGCAAAAGAAAGGGTTAAAAAAATTCTTAAAAGCACCCCTTCAACAGGATACCTTTTGCCAGAAATTAATAAAGGGCTAGAGGCACTTCATTCAGTCCACACCATTTGTGTTTCTTTGCCAAGTATTACTATGATAATCATTCATGTTTGCAACATAACCTGGATTAAACTGTGGCCTTTATGAGCTCTGTCACTGTTCTGAGAGAAAAGTGACTTCCATGGCTTATCAAAATGATGCTCATTGTCTCTGTAAAATATAAAGGTAATCTTCTTCATTGAAGGTTATTTCTTAAGCAAATTTCTGGCTTTAGTCACTAAGGCTATGAAGGTACTCATCAAAGGATCTAAAGTGATTTCTGCAAGATATTTCAAATCTCCTTTTCCTCTTATTGTAATAAACTGGAAAATTGCATTATCTGAACGGTTTTTAGTAGGGCAGTGGGAGACAATTTGAAGTATAGAAGTTCAAGTGGCATAAAAACACAGGAGAGAGACAGGAAGGATACAAAACGTTTACTGCAACTAATGCTTATATTCCACCTATGATCTTGTCTGAGATTCTCTCCTGAGGCCAGAGACCCCACGTAGAGCATGAAGCTTTTCCTGCAGGCCCTGAAAGATGGGAACATGTCACTATTTTTCAGCTGCCAAAAAATATGTGTGCAAATCCTAGCGATAAAGCAAATGCTATTCTGCTCTCTAATATCTGAAGAACTTTCGGACTCTGAAATCTGGATGCATGGAGAGGCATATTTCAGCCTATATTTAGCATGAGCATTCAGCATAATTTTGATAATAACATGTCATATCTTCAAAGCAAATGCTGGTTGCATGTGTTGCTGGTTTTCTCAGTAACAGGCAAAGTCAGACTTTGTATTTAGAAGCTCTGTAAGTGTTCAACGTTTTACCAGTAGACATAGAACAGAACTACTGGAGGAAGGCTAGCCCACTCTGTTGTGTCTTCTTACTCCAGTATTGAAGTTGTTTATACCTACATTCTTTGGCCACTCAGCTGTTCCAAGAAGTAAACAGTCTTGTCTTATTGGCACAAACGCAAACAGAAAACCCATTTAGAGGTCCAGCATCTGCTACTGAGTTTTAAGCTTCCACATGTGAGTGTGAGCATTGGAACTGTATTTGTTATCTGAAATCAAACTCCTTGAAATATAAGGACTGCACTTTTTGGAGTCCTGATACAAACGCAGCTAGAAATAATCCAAGAGAGGCTATGATTGCATTTTTTCAACAAAAGATCATGCATGTGCACTGTATTTGTACCTGGGTCAGAAACACATTTAAGCATTGAACCCTCACATTTCTGAAAAGGCACTGAATGGGAGCAGAGAAGAAAAAAAGCATTTGAATTCTCTGATACTGCCCAAGGATTTTTCCCACTGCTTCTCTGCCAATCCCATCAGCCTGCTCGTGCCCCAGGAGTTGTGCAGCCCGAGGGCAGAAAGGCCAGAGAGCAACTTACCTGCGCTACTGCAGTTAAGCTTGGCTTTAAATACTGCCTTAATCAATTAAATTATTTTAGTTCTTTCAGTAGGTCTTAAAATATATACGTAATTTGCCAGCTATCTGAAAACGAGGAGTAAATAGACCCAGAGATACCCAGATTTTTCCACAGGCATTTTGTGAACACCAGAGGAAGCTAAAATAATCAAGCATTTTTTGCGGATCCCTCATATAGGTCTTGTCTCTACCTCTCAACTAAAATAGTGAGAAAAATATTAATATTTTGGAGAGAGACGTGAATATTTTTATGAAATGTGCCAAGTGGAAAAACCAGGGTGGTGGAGGATATATGGTTTGCTCTCCATGACTAGAATCTGTATATAAGAGGAGAATGATGGCAATCCACAGCCGTGTTGACAATTCAGACATACAGGAAATACCCTTGTAGGAAACTAATACCATCTGGGTTTGGCCCAAGATGTGTGAATGAGAAATATGTTTCTTGTTGAGAATGCAAAGATAGTTTTGGACATTGCAAAGAAGGAATGTGTTAAGCATGCACAGTTATAAAAATGAAATAGGGTGAGGCACTGCATGCATATGGAATAATTGGAGGAATATGTTTGTGTGCGTCAATAGCTGATGCAGACACAGAACTTCAGAACTCATTTACCCTAAGACAACCAGTAAATTACTATGAAAAATGTCTTCAGTACAAATGGCTGGAAGCTCTCTCAATAAAGACAGCATTGGAAAATGCTGATTTGTCCAAACCCCATTTTCCTGATGGAAAGGGGAGTTTGCTTGTGACACATGTTGTATTTAGGGGGCAGAAAGTGAAATAGTTTTGAAATTCTTGAAACATCCAGTTTTAATACGTGTAAAAGTGGGAACTTCGATTATTTCAATGAGTTGTTTTCAGTTTAAAAATTAGTTTTAGTTAAAAGAATGTCAACACTGAAATGAAATATTTTATTTGACCCTTTCTGAGAACCTTTCAGTCCACACTTGGTGAGAGTATGTTTTCAAAATCTCAGAATATTCTCACTTCTCTCTATCCTGTTCTTGCATTAACTGTCTGAGATTTTAGTGTCTGTTCTTGGCATAGGAAGGCTCTCTGGTTTCTAACGAAGCCATTGCCAGCATTCTGAGGTTCCTAAGACTCGCTGCCTGCGGGATGGATTTTTGCCTCTCCCTTGACACCCTCATCTACTTGTGAAAGCCCCAGCAGTGCTGATTTTTCTGTTATTTGTGAGGATAATGAATGCCTTGCATGGATAGGAAAAAGTTCCAGGCTCTCTTTTTGGTGCACATTTGCCTTCTTCTCCAGACTAGCCTCGAGTAATATCATCCTTCCTCTAAGTTCAGGCTGTAAATGCTCTTTTTAAAGAAAATTATTGAGAAAATAAAAGGTTTGCTAGTCTTTCATGTCTGTTAAGATTCTGGATTTTAACCCTATTGCAGGCTCAAACACACTCATTATACAAATTACCTGTTCCTTAACTGAGCAATGCTCATATGATGACAGTGAAGTGGCTCTTATTGTATCTTGGTCTTTATTTGGTTTTCAGCAGATTTTTGACACATCTGGTTTCTCACTGTTAAGCCCTCCTGGAGATGTTTATTTAGCATGTATTAATTGTTTTAGTGCTTATCCAGAAGTCAGAATGCAAAAAAAGAAAAAAAATCGTTCTTGTATTTTCCATTCTTTTTTAGTACGCATTGAACCTATACAGCACCTGAGAGCTCTGGACAAGATGACCAAAATCTCTTGAACCAAATGTTGTTAAGACACTAAAGGCACACTATCGGGTATCTTTGACTGATGGGTTACATTCAGGTTGGCATGGGCTGTCTGGAGAAGCAGCGAGGCTGGAGGCACGAACAGCAGCCTTTTACAGAGCCCACTGCAACTGCAAGTGTGAGCAGATCAGCAGGGCTGAGTTCTCTGCTTGTTAGCTAGTAGCCTATGGATGTATGACTTGATGGTAAATCCATCCTTTGTTCCTTGAAAATGAATCATTAGTACCCCTTTCAGCTTCATTATAGAATTGTGTTACACTGGTTCATAGAATCCTAAAATGGTTTGGGTTGGAAGGGACCATAAAGGTCATCTCGTCCCAACCCCCTTGCCGTTCTCACAGACAGCTCCCACTAGACCAGGTTGCTCAGAGCCCCATCCAGCCCAGCCTTGAACACTTCCAGCAATGGGGCATCAACAGCTTCTCTGGCCAGCCTGTGCCAGTGCCTCACCACCCTCACAGTAAGGAATTTCCTCCTATTATCCAATCTAAAGCTGCCCTCATCCTTTGCTTGGCTGGACACACAAAGCACTGCTTTCACTTGCATCTCCTGTGGAACGTGCACATCTGCCTTGCACATCTGCCTCTCAGGGGAGGATTTATGACTGTGCAGAGCTTGGATTTTCCAAGCTGTTTATGCTCAGGTGTTATACACATACTCACTACCTACACTTGCATCCAGCATTTAGGTGAACACAGTTTTCCTTGGCCTCGTAGATTAAATTCTCATCAAATGTAATTGTTTTTGTAGCCCCAAAAGTGGAACTTGAGTGGGTATAAACTGTGCACACATGCTTTATTTGCATATCTTAAGGCTTAAATAAATGGTCTTTGAACTATCTAGAATTTATTTCATAGGAAAGAATAAACTAGTGTTGTTATGCCTACAACATCCAATTCCACTGTTGGGGAAAAAGGGTTTTGAAAACTGTGCACTTCATGTATGTGCCTGTGTATTTTTAAAGAACTCATTAAATTATGGTTGTACTACGTATTTCAAATATTGACATTTCTGAGTGGGGTTTAATTTTTATTCTGCCAAGTGTTGTAAATTCCTGTTTTGGATTCTGAGGATTTCAGTGGAGGTGGAAAACCACTAATAATTTCTGCTTGTTCACGCAACTTATATTCACTTGCATGTTTTAATTTAGGGCAGACCTTTTCTATTGATGCTGATAACACTGTTCTGAGTGTAAACCAAACTCTTTTGGAGTTGGAAAGAGAAAAATTTCCTCAAAGTAATGGCAGTGATCATTACCTTAATATAAAATTGTTTTTCATAAGGCCCTAATTCAGCAAGTATTTAGGCACATGCCCAAACTCCACTGATTTTTTTTTTCTAATACAAAACGGGATAACATGAGGCAGCCAGTTCTCTCCACTTCAGCATTTACTTGACTTTTGTTGTCAGTAAATGAGATCTAATACAATGGTGATGAGGGGATTTATCAATCAAAAATGCTTCTGATTGAGGAGTAAAAAAAAATACTGGAAAAAATCTAGTATTTTTTCTCTTAATTAATCTTACCCTGAGATTTCATAAAGATAATTTTATGGTCTGTAGCTAACATGGTGGTTATGCAGCTAAAGGCATTATCTTCACATCATTATAATGAAACATAACACTGGTATCCTTGACTTTATTAGCCAGGCTTCATTGGTATCTGACATTATATATTTCCTATTATAAATCTAAATAAGAACTTACATTGACCTGCATTAGACCAAACATTAAACAATTTACTAAGATTACAACTTAAGAAAAAAAAAAAAAGAAAAAAATAAGAGAAGTCTTTTAGACCACCAAGAAACAACCATAAATTTAAGGAAATATGAGGTTTCCACCATGTGACTTCCCCTGCAGAGTTATGCAACAGACTGCTGTTACTTAAAGGTCATACATAAAAAATTTATGGTACATTTTTTAAGAGATTTATAGTGTTTCTATTTATACAACTTATATGTCAACAATTTAAAGGTATAGTATACTAAAATAACAAATTAAACTCTAATCCCTTTGAATCCTTGATAAAATAGAATGCTTTAATGTAAGTCATATATATAAGAGGTTTAATAAATGTATCAATATTAATTGATGTGGTATGTGTGATGTAATGATTAGCTGTTTATTATCTATTACAGATCATTTACTCATTTTTATCCTGAAAATCATTTGCAAATGGGGCTGGTTAGGGGAGCATTCCTTGGAGCACAGGCCCATTGCATTGCATGGTGGCATGGCTCTCTTTAGAATTGCTCTGCAAATCAGTCTCAGAACTAACTTTCCCGCTGTGTTGAGATGGATTGATACAACCTAGACCTCCTGTTTTGGGATCTCTTTGAACTAAAATACATATAATTTATGGAAGATGCTGCTGGATTTTCTGGAAGTAAAAATTTGTAACGCTATGTGATGGTACCAAGCCTTAGTTATTTGCTGAACTTAACTTGCTTTGCACCCGAATGAAATGAGAGCAGTTAGACACTTACTCAGCATTGCTGAGGCAAGAGGGTGACAAAGACTGAGAGGGCGCAATTTCTCAAAAGCTTTACCAGTAGGACTTGAACTCAGCCACAGAAGTCACATGGTGAACCTTGCCTTTGCACACCTAATGTAAATATATTTACGTGGGAGTTGAGACTGGGAATGCATCACTTTATGCCAAAAGTCAGAGCCATATCTGCAGGTCTGGCAGGGATTACTGATGCTAGATTCATCCCTAAATTTTGCATATTAAATTCATTCACTAATATGAAGGCTCCATTGGGGCACAGCATTTAAGTATCCTAAAGTGTGTAAACACTTTGACACCATAAATATTAATTTCTCGTGAAAACAAGTCTTCACAGATAAACAAAGGTCCTAATATGTATAACATCTATGAACATGCTCAGCCATAAACACGTTGATAGGACCATTGCCTTTGAGGTCAACCATAACCACTGTGCTGAATTGAGCAATAGCATTTGGAGAAAGATACTAATATGGTCATGGAGATTGTGGCCTAATCTTGTCCTCAGTAAAGGGCCTAAGAATGCAGTTTGGTGGTGCTAAGTTCCTAAAAATATGGAGGGGAATTCTCCACAATTCTTTGGCTTGCTGTGCCACCCACCAGATTTTAGTTGTGGAGTCTCTACTGACTCAACTCATCATATCTCACCCCTTGATGACCCTCACAGTATTCGTGTAGGGATGCCCTTTGTCTGGGCTTGAAAAATGTTTCTTGCCTTGCCGTGGGAGACACTGTTTTATTGGTGTCCTTGGCTGCTGCTGTCTCTGGCCCTGAAGATAACAGAGAGCGCCTGGGCAGTCCTGCAGAGCTGGAGCTGATCCTGTAAGAGGTCCTCAGCAAAATTACCCAACAGACCTTTGTAAAAAGTACTTATGCAAGCCTGGATTACCACATTTTTTGCTGTAAAATAGAGCTCTACAGGTTCTGTGGATTTTGGATGTTTCCAAAGTTGTGGCACCCTGTGATTTGTCTTTGCTGACTGCAGAAACATATCGCTATTCCTAAGCTGGTCATCACCCCTTCATCAGCATAATTCATTTCCATAGTAAGAAACTGTTGTAAAGAAATTAGCTACAACTGTTCCAGCAGAGTTTATAGGTTCGTAGGCCAACCCAAGCAGCAATTAATTTAAAAGAAGATGTGATCATTTCCTATCTTTTATGAGCATTAAATAATAACTTTTTTTTTTCCTTTTTGACAAAAAATATTTGACATGTCAAAGGAGTAGAATAAGAGCTGATAGTATCTATGGTATTTTAAAATATGAATATCTTTTATAAATAAGAAAATCACAAAGTGTTAGAAAAGGATAACAGATACGGCATTTTAAAAGCTGTTTTTCTTTAAACCCTAAGTCTAGAGTTTCAGAGAGAAAACAGTAATAAAAATTAGTCAGTCATCATTATGATGTCATTCTCATAATTTCCCTTGAAGTAAACTAGCAAGTACAAATAATATTTGTAATGTCTGACATCATCTATGTAGCTTTCCATATGCTCAGACTTTGGGTTAAATTTAGTGATGTTTCCCATTTGTTAGAGAGAACACCTTCTGGGTGGAATGGATTTCATTAAGAAAATCTCTCTGAAGTTAAGCCATCTTTGTAACTTGTTTGAAACAAAACAAAACCAAACCCCAAACAGTCCAGGAATGATAGGAGTACAGCAGTAGCAATTTGTCAAAAATGTGATTGTCGGTAAGAACCAAAGTTTCAGTCCCAAGTCTGAGTGCTTACATGAAAAAAGGAACCATGCTTTTCAGTGTTGCTCTCTTCAAAAAGAAGTAAGCATCATCATTATTGTTTCATGTAGGAAACAATTTTCCCTTCCACGTGACAGATGCACATTTATCACAGTTGGTCTGCAAAGGCTTCTTGGAATCAAACTTTAAAAATATTTTGGGGGAGTCAGGGACTCATTTTTTGTTGCTTCATCATGACTGGCTCATCAGCATCCTTGTCCTTAGACAAATATGTACCAGTTGAGTTAATTTGTAATTTCATTTGAATGATGAACTGGAATTATATCTTTCAAGTAATCTTTCAAAATACACAGTACACAAATGATGTGGACCAATCTAATCCAAAGACTCCTGACAACTTTTTGAAATAGTACATTGCATTCCTTAATATAAACTTGAAATTTAAGTAAATATTATTCATTATTCCTGATTTTGTTGTTGTTGTTGGAAGGCTTGGGCATCTGTTTTAAATGATGTCATTATTTACACATAGTGACTTTTGCATTTGAATGGACATTAGCTAAATGTGACAGTTATTCAAATTCAAAGTAGAAAAAATTACTAGAGTTGTCAGAATATTGTAATAAACTGATATATTATTCCTTGATAAATGCTAGCATTTTCTCTTACCCTCCCTTCCCCCCAAAAATGAATAGGAAATTCACACATTTACAATCTATACATAAGTACTGAATGGAACAATTTCTGAAAGAAAAATAGCTAATATAAACATAATTTCTTTAGAAATATGAGGTATATAATAATTAGTACAGCCTCACTAAAGCTACAGAAACCATATTCCCTAAGGAGAAAAAGAACAATAACTTCTGGGAAAATTACGGGCTATGCACAGTTTGCTGTATCTGAGGAATAAAAATGAAACTGCTTAAACATATTTAAAAGCGGTAAATTCGCTTCCTCTACAAATTCATAAACTCAGAAATATTTCCTTGCAATTGTTCTTGGAACTGATAGGGGAAAATCTCCCAGGGACACACAAAATGTAATAAGTGTAATATGAAAATTGCCCTTTCTGCTACGAAGATTGAAACAAAGCAGATATTCTCCAGAACACCAGCAGGTTCCCCTGCTCTCTGCCCACATGGGCTCTTCCCACAGTCTCACTGCATGAGGGACTTACGAGCCTCGTCAGAGCTGACTGTATGGAAGGAATGTGGGCTCAAACATCTGCAGCCATGCCACAGAACCTCAGCAATCCAGTCTCTTGTTAATTACAACTAATATTTCATTATGTTGTGGAATTTTCAGCTACATAGCTGTGTGTACACATCTTAGTAAGTCGTGTAGCCAGTGCTTGCAATTAAATTACAAGCTTTGCAAAGTATAAGAGGTGTATTGAAAGCTGAAATTAGTAGAATAAAGCATTGTAAGCCGGTTTTCAGCTTTTTAATTTGAAACCTTCAGACTTCTTGATTGCAGGAAGAAGTCTGAGAACACAAATCAAACTAAAAAGTAAGGAGGCAGTGAGTTTCCACTCCCCCTGCTTTCAAATGGATTTTTTGACCACGTGGCTTTTAAGCCAATTTCATGATTTTGGAGTCTGCCTCATGCGTGTGTGAATGGACAGGATTGAAGGTACTTTACATGGCTTATTTAAAAATAACATCCTAACCCAAGCTATAAATCACAATAAGTATTTAATGCCTTACGTATATAATAAATATTCAAGTCTAAGTATCTGGTTACAGCAGTGATTAAGAGTTCTGAAAATCAACCCCTTAAAGGACAGTCTTCAGTGGAAATAGTGTGAGTGGTGAGGCTTCTTTCACACCCTTCTGTGCACATGTGCAGTCCACAGCCATTAAGTCAAGAGCATCCCAGCATCTGCTATTTCTGAACTCCGATGCACATCCATGCACTTCGCAAATCTCATTTGAATACTGCTTTTTGAGGGATTAAAACAAATCTTAAGACAGAGAGGAGCCAGCCTGATAGGAAGTTCTAAACCTTAGAGTGTTTAAAGCAGTGGGATGGGTTTCATGGTGGGAAGAAGGACAAAAGGATAAGAAAGATAACTCGGGGGGGCTATCTCTAGATTCTAGTTTTTAAACAGAAACCTCGATCTTCGTTGAGTTGGGGAAAAACTACCTCTGACTGGATAGCCCAGCCAGAAGGAATGAATCAGAACTACAGATACAGATTCCTGCAGACTTTTTCTTTTCCAAATCCCATTACATTTGCAACAATGCAGGCAGGGAACTGACTGGCTGGGGACAGCTCTGCTGAAAGGGAGTGTGGGGTCTCGGGAGACAGCAAATTGAACGTGAGCCAGCAGAGTGCCCTGGCAGCTGCAGACGGGGCTGTTTAACAAGAGCACAGACAGCAGAGAAACCCGTCATCCTCCCTTTCTCTGCACTCAGGAGGCTGCAGAGAGGATGCTGCACCTAGTTCTACAGCCCCTCAATACCAGAGTGGTGTCACTACACCACAGGGAGTCCAGGGAAGCGGGGCTGGGACTGGAGTGTTTGCCTTCTGCGGAGAGGCTGCCAGAGTGGGGCATGTTCAGCCCAGGGAATAGAAGGCTTCAGGACCTTATGCTGCAAGTGGGGTAGTTAAGTGTGGCAGTGAAACTAGAGAATGGCATCCCCAATGTAATTGTCCTCTGAGGGAGTCTGTGACTCTTATGCTAGTCTAGGATTTTTGGGAAAATGTTTCTGTGGCAGGTATTGTTGGAAACCCCTAATCATTAAAAACCCCCAGTTCACGCATCCAATCTAAAGATCTAACCTATCAAGCTCCTGGCTATGTTGTTATGGACTTTCTCTCCTTTTCTTTTTCTGTTTTTACTAGAGTTTCTAGTCTTGACCTGAGAAGGTTTCCAAAGAACCTTCCTAAAAATCAGGAGAGGAATTCTGCACTTGATTCATGAAAGGGACTACAATCTGTAACCTGCATATCCTGGATGACTTCCTTGATCTGTAGAGAGCAATGAGTCTCTTTTACCAAACAATATTTAATTTCATGCAGTAGCACAGCAGGTCTCTGTGAGCAAGGACCATTGACTTTATATGTGCCTTTGAAGTGGCCTCTCTGAATTTAATTGTCTTATTGTATATGGTATCCAATATTTTGTAATTTTATAAGTGTCCCCGGAAGCATATCTTGACAATTCCTAGTTACTCTTGGAAATGCTTTCTATTGCATCCAGCCCTGATACACAACAGCCACACATGCGAGTCCGATAGAGTAAATGAGTGAGCAAGTTACCAAGCTTTGCAGCATACCTCAAGTTTCACAGAAAAGCTAATTTTGAGATGCTTGGTGCTGTCCCACACAGAAGACAAACACTAACACTATGTTATTTCTGGACAAGGAATCTGAAGCAAAGATTAGAGGTGATTGTTGTATAGCCTACCATGCCAGCAGACATAGGACCTACCTGCACCCAGTTTTATTGACAGGTGACCCAGTTCCCTATCAGGAAAGCTATGTGGCTGCTGTATTTTTTGTAAACAGTTGGATAATAAATTATAGTAGTAGAAAAGCTAGAGGTGAATACTTCATTAATTGGTGCTGAATTGAAACCATCAAGGCAGCAATGTGTAACAGACGAGTGATTATGTTGCTCAAATATCATTCCTTTTAAGTGTGACAATTCAATTTGTTAAACTTTTTCATCAAAGAAAAAACAGAATGAAAAGGCAATATTGCCTTCTCTGAAATGTCTTACTTCACCTATTTCTGCTAGATCTTATTTTTTCCAAGTTAAATATATTTTTAGATGCCGTAAAACAAAAACCATTTTCAACAATATTTTATTCAATTGTACTTGCTGTACTGCTGAGGATGCTGCCGAATTAAATAGTGACAGTGTTCATTACCCAAATACTTCAAACATTCTTTTAGATACTGTTCAATATCTGCTTTTTATAGTTGGTTAGACTTTTGGAGTTGTCACTGATGCTTCTTATATTTTTTCCAGGATAGAACAGAATAAGATGAGAGAGCTCATTGTGTTTTTAATGTTTCTTTATGTTATACTGAATTTCTGTGCCATTTCATTACTTTTATTTAAAAAATTTCTCTAGACTTCCTTCCAGCACACTCAATCTTTTATCACCAGCAAATTCTGACACTTAGTTATGAACATTTCAAAGTAACAGCTGATTTTCTGGAAGCAATATGAGATTGCACATTTTAAAATTATTTTAAAGATATGGATTATTTATTTCTTCTATTTGTTTTTCACTCCTAATTTAGAAGCGTACTGGAGATATGTCCAGAGGCAATGGTATAGAGCAGCTCTTGCCTGAGTGCAGTCAGAACCACAACAGGGTATTTTTATTGTATGAGCAGCAATCTCTCATACCACTTTCTTCAGAAACACCAAATAAAAACTTCTAGAAATATAAACTACTTTTTCTTCATTATCTCACAGATTCTGTGATGGCATTCTGTTTGTGGCAAGAAATTAAAGTATAAACAAGATGCTTTTTTGACCTAATTTCACAATTCTCCTAATTTTTCATCTAGGATTTTTGTGGGTTCTCCTTTCTCTGTTATTTGCAGGATGATCTTCAGAGCCCTTTTACAGTCAAACTCACAGAAGAAATTTTGTAAAAACAAACAGTACAGCTTCATTATCTTAGCTACTCCAAGTTTCAGTTGCTTTAGAGCACTTATTATCAGGGTAATTTATGCTGATGCTTTCCATGATTTCTCCCTCTTTGTTTTTTTCCCCTTCTCATCCTACAGGTGGAGAAGCAGCAAATGTTAAACGCCAGCTATAGGATGTGCTTTTCTCAGTATCTCTTATGGAAAGAAATCCAGCTGTATCTTTTGCTTTTATACTCTATTGGTCCACCTAACCAGCCTCTGCCAAAGATCATCACCTAGTTTGAGGAAGTTCTTTTATCATGATGTCTTTAAAATTTCTCTGTATTTTTCCCTATTTGTCCTTTAAATTTCCTCTTAAACCTCAGAATGTTGTTCTACCACGGATATTTATGGGAAACTCCTACTTACTCTGTCAGTGAAACAATGGCAGGATATAACCCTTACTCTGGTGTTCTGAATTTATATTCTGCTCCATTATTGTCACTTGAGTTGGATTTCCATTTTATTATAGGATTATTATTTTTGGGGGGCCTGAACATTCTCTTGTACTTCCTTGTAATATTTCTCACCTTCTTGATTCCTGATTGTTCCAGTATATACATATTTTCCCTGAGTCTAATAAGGTACTTTTAAAGAACCTCCATGCTGCTTCTATGGATTTTAATTTCCTAACTTTCCCCTTCAGGCTATTTCTAACTTCCTCAATATAAAAATCTTCCTTTTTTGAAAAGTACTGTAATATTATTACCTTATGGTGGGTTCCCACGGGAGGATGTTGAGCTTAATTATATTATGGTCGCTTTTCTTTAGTGGCTCAACCACGTTAACTTCCTGAATCAGCTCATGTATTTTGCTCAAGATCTGCATCAAGACTAGATTTGCCCTTGCAGCATTCCATAGAAATTGTGATTCCTTGCAAATGAAAGCCCATGATGATGCCCAGTAATGTGTCTCAAGTCATCAGTTGTTTTGGGCTAAGATTCAGCTGAAAACAAACTTTAGTAGTGAACTATATGGTAGTTCTGAAAAGCAGATTGAAATATGGTTTGTCTTTGAACTGGATCCACTGCTTCTCCAAACTTATAAACATGACTTTGAAAGAATGTACACTGTTTTCCTGATTAGAAGTCCCTTCTCTTCTTTTTTTTTCCATTACTCATTTATTTCAACCCCAGTTTTAAAATCTATCTCATTAGTAAAGCATTCTCTATAAGAGAAGTTGAAACAAATATAGACACGTGTATCCATGTTCAACACAGAGCTACTACTATTATATGAGAACAAAATATTTGCCTGTACTAGGCTCAATTTCTTTATTTTTAAAATTCTTTATTATTTAATCTGATGCTCTTAAATCAAACATTTCTTAAATTTGCTATGAGAGAAATGTTTGCTTCATTAATGTTATAATTTGTGGTTCACATTTCGAAAGAAAGCTAAAAATAATTTCTAAAATAGTGTGTCTTTCTGACATAAACACAGCTAACTTATATTTTTGCAGTTTCCAGGATTGTTTCACTTGTACAAAGCAGTAAAAGTATCCTGCTCTTTCCATTTTTCTCATACTATAAGAACCAAGAAAGCAGGAATTTGTTTAGCTCATTGGCTCCATTTATCCTGAGCCAAGACCATGATCTTGGAAACCCTGTAACTTGGCTGAATACAGTACAAAGTTCTTTGCAAAAAGCCAGTGCAATTAGAACAACACAGTGTATGTTCAGTCTCAAAATTAAGACGATAAAGTTTCAAACAGCTAGAACTCAAACAAAGTATCATGGACCCAGACCTTTAATCAGTGGAACACAAATCCTAATTCCACTAGTTTTTGATCAAATGAAGAATTGTGTGCTTGAGGACAGCATTAAGAAAACACTAGTCTACCTTTTTGTAAATGGGCAGAATTCACACAGAAAACAAGGAAACATAATGGAAGAAGTGCAAGTTTTGTGCAGTCCAGCCTTGGGAGCTTCTCTGAATGCTCCAGACTGAGTGATACTATAACACAGCAATACCCTCTGCACTTTCTATTTTATCACTGCTTACTGCTGAGTGGCCAGACACATTTGCTAATCAGCACATTGCAGGCTGTTTTAAAACCCGGTTCTTCAGTTTTGAAGCTGTTTTTTTTCCCCCAAAACCTCTCCTTCACAGCATATTTAGAACATCTAATGCATGGATAAGACATTCTCTTCACTTATTATGAAATCATCTGTAATTTCTATTTTGATGAACTACAACACTTAAGGACATCAAATAAATAAAATTCAGTACCAAGGATTCTAGTTCACTATGTTTCAATTCACCTAAATTATTCACGGGTTGTTGAAGGTACATTTTTGTTTTATTGAATAAAGGAATTTTCAGTTCTTATTAAAAATTATTTGAGTTCTGCTCAAATTGAGAGTAATTTTCTTTTATGCATTTTATTTGGACGTTTTATTGACCATTCATATAAAGTGATTTCAGAAGTTACTAGGTTAGTAAGGAGCAAATTAAGTTCACTTCCCCTAGTCATTTGCTACCTTTTTTTCCTTAGAATACTTACTCTTGGAAGCTTAAATATTTACGCAGATAATAAAATAAAATTTGCACATATTGATGAAATTTATATGCATTTAGTACAAAATAGAGGATTATATGGATTGTATAGAACTATATTCCTTTTGGCTTTTTATTTGTACCGTGTATGTTTAATATACTATTTTAAAAGCAAGTTTTTAATGGACAATATAATTTTTAAGGAGAATGTATCTCTACAAGAAGTGTAAAATGTTGCAAGTTACAAAATGCTGACTCACTAAACTACAGCAAAACCACAGTTTTGAACCACAGCTTCTGCTTCAAAAATGACATTACTTTTAAATTAAGTAATCCATTACACATTTCTGTACCAAATATCTGTAAATAAAGGGTTTGATCCAGTTTTACCTGCGGCCTTCCCAGCCCCACAGGCCTTTGGAGAAACATGGATCCTGTCTGTGAAATAGTTTTGATTTGTCCCCGTGAGGGGGAACTGGCAGAGGGGTAAAACCCCACAGGGGCTGGTTTCTGTGAGGCAGTTCCCTAATATTCCCTACTTTTGGATTTGTCTTCTGCTTCAAACTTCGGACACGACGTTTGGAACTACCCAGGGTTTGGCAGGGCTGTGATCTGTAAGTCACTGCGGGGGCAAACTGGAGTAATCTCGTAGGTGGCTGGTTAAGGTTTATTTGATCGTCTGACTTATTCACACAGGCGCACACCTGCTTGTTACATGACAGCACTGACTTCTTGCTCTTTCCCTCAAAAACTCACTGAAGCAATCCTGTCCTGATAATATTGTCCTGTCATATCTCGGAAGGCCATCAAGGGGAAGGAAAAGAGCAGCAATGGAAGCTGCCACCGTTTCACATTGCTTTTCTACTGATCTGAGACTCTACTGATTTGATGAGATCATCAAAGTGCCCAAGGTTTTAACAGACCTAAACATGGTCTGCTACTTGATAAAGAGAGTCAATAGTGCTTGGTCACATCTTCAACTAGGCCTCTGTGAGGTGTACAATACCATTTTACATTCGTTACTAACAATTAAGCATTCAGTTTGTTATGGGGAGGTATGTATTTTCTTTAAGGAAGAGCTCAAGTAAGTACTTTTCTTATGTAGTTTGCTATTTTAAAAACCTCTTCTCATTTACACTACAGCGTCACACAGATCCCTCCATCTACTGCCACTTGTGTGTTGTCTCCAGGCTGTTATAGTGATTGAGAATCCAGCTGATGGAGATTCACCCAATTTTTAAGAATGCCAAAAATACAAAAGTTTTTTGGTGATTTACTCGCTCTTTTATTTCTTTTCAAGGCATTTAGTTAGCATAAAAATAATGATTATTACATAAATTAAAGTTGTTGCAATTCAGCTGTAGGGATTGCAGTCCAATGCCAGTGAAGATAGATCAAGGTTTTAAAAAGTATCTGCTGTAAATTAAAAACAAATGGTTGAAAGTATTCTGCAGACCTCTCTCCCACAGATTGTATATTCCATTTTCCAAATTAAATCTAAGACAGAATATTACTTTATTGAGATTTATGGAATAATTTCTTTTAAAATTCCAGCAATATGAGAATGTAGGCAGACACTGACAATGAAGAAAAATAAGTGTCAGCTACTAAGTGGTTTCATCTTTTGGAGCTTTTTATGGTTTTGGTAATGGGAAAAATTAGTTCTGACTGCTTTTTAAAGCTAGAATTATATATAAACCATTAATTAGGGGCATTTCATTTGTCCAACTTTTACTGCAGAGGGGATAAAATGGGTGGAAAACATGATAATATACCAGTGCTCCATTGGAGGAAGTGTTCCTCCCTCAATCCAACTTGCTGATCCTGTCTAAGGAATAGGACTTAAAAGCTTGTGAGAAAATGTGTGTAAGAGGATATAAAGGAAAATTGTTCTGTGGCATCTGGGGGAAATATATATAGGAATAGCAGTTGGGCTGTATTAACTATGAACATAAATGTGTTACTCAATTTTTCACCTCCTTCAAGACAAACACAGGACCCATTTTCCACGTGGCACAGTACATGGGATGTAACAAAAGGAAATCATAGCTCTGATGGACAGGAAAGCACAGAGAAGAAGTCCCAAGGACACAGGGCTGGTTTTGAGAGCTCCAGTACGTCATGGCTTCCCCGAAGGATTCTTAGGACCTCATTACAGATTTTGGGGTGTCCAAGAGCTTAAAGGGATGTGAATCCTGGAGCCTTAGTGGACTGTTAAACCTCCTTCCATTACAGAAAAACATGTGGTTGAAACTGTGTTGGCTAAAAACCATGGAATTTTCTGCGTAACTTTATTCCTTCTTTGCCATTTTGTGTTGGCTATCATGATCTGCCTGTTATATTTCAGCAAACGCAATAATTTCCTTTTAATTAGATAATTGCCATGTTATTCATTGGTTTTGATCACTTCTAAATTCAGCTTTTGGTTTTAACAAATGTAGTTTCAGAAGATGATGGATTTTTACATTTTTTAAACCGCTAAATGTTCAAAAAGGATTTGTACACATAACAAAATTAAAGTAGGGATTATCTAGCACTGTGTGTGGGATACAGCTATAATCTGTACAGTGCATGGAAAAGAAACTGGCATTCTCAATTGCACTGCACACATCTCAGTAATAACAGGGTATGAGGCATACAATTTCATGGAACACCCACAATGAAAATTATTCTTTCCAAACAGAGAATTGTTTTGGAATAAGTTAGGTTAATTGGCACCATGGGATTCCTCTCAAGGAAACACAGAACATTAAAATCTACACATGTGCATGTAAAATGATAAAGTATTATCTTCTTTCCCCTCTCAGCTCCTCAAATCTGAGACACGCTACCCAAAATCAACAGAAACTATTATGTTTTGTTGATTCAAATTTCCTTAGAATAAACTGGCAGTCCTTCATCTGGTCAGCTTACAACCTGAGAGCCACTGCAGCGTTCCACAATTGCTAGCTTGACTATGGCTATCTAATGCAGCCTCTCACGCAAAAACAGAGGTCTCTAGAGCTTTTAGCACATGCTTTTCAGAACGGTAAGAAACTTTATTTTCAGCAGAGCTATATGGTGCTAAGATCCAGCCTCTTTCAAAGGCCTGTTGTGCCCCTATTAGGATTAGAACCAAAATCTGCAAATGGTTCATGAGAAATCCAGGCACATTTCACTGTTATTATACAGTCTTTGGTTAAAACGCAGCATTTTACAGTTTCTGAATACAGTTGAAGTATATTAAGTCCTCACAACAGTATTATCGCTCTCTCAAAAATTACAAAGAACTTATCACTGATAAAGAAAAAAAATCTTCCTTCGCATGAAGAAGGCTGAATTCTCATGCTGACTGTTGTGCTGTGTGCATTGTGTCTGTTTGGTTACTGTTTAAGCTCATGATAACCAAGGATATTCTACGTGGTTTATCTTTAAAATGTCCTCATTTTTTCACATTTGGCCATTTGTGCACCTTAACCATTATTTCTTTCTGAGTTTTCTGCTCCAATTATGTCAAGACATTTATAAGCAATGAACTGTGGTGCCTAGTGGGCAGGTCACAGGTGAGGTGTGGCCTCACAAATTATGTCTGTTGTGTCATGGGTCTGATGGCTGCTCTTCTGACCTCTTGGATGAGTGAGAAACCCCCATATCCTGTGACCTGACATCACTTCACCTGCAAGTCCTGTGCTGAAAACTAGCCTTCATCACTTCCCTCTGCAGTCTCCAGGGAAATCTGAGGTCTGTATTGGTTGCCTTGTCATTTTTGCAACAGGCGATGTAGCACTTCAGTTTCTCATCCAAGACATCCTAGAATCGCCCTTTTCATACACAGAAAGAGGAGTCCCAGGACACCCAAGAATACCCCAAAATATATCACTGTTATATGCCTACGACTTTATTCACCTTGCCCCCTTGCCTGGGCCTATGCACATATCTTACATGGATTTACCATTTGATTAGTCTTAGAAGTACAGCAGCAGGACAGCAAATAGAGTTTGCACTCAGCACTGGTGGAATTAATTGTAGAATGGAATGAAAATGAAATCTTGCTCTGTTCATCATAGGATATATGTCATACTTATGTTCTGTATCTCAACGTTGTTATTTTAGAGGATTATCCCTGTTCTTCATATAGAGATGAGAGCTTGGTCTGGTAGAACAATGAGGATTTACTTTCCAGAGTTTTCATAGAGTTTGTTTCTGAATAACTCTGAAGAATTGCGGGCCCAATTGCAGGGTTGAAGAAGGAAGAAATTCAGATAGGATCTCTCAATTGTCCTTCCAGTTGTAAAGCCTGGAGAGAAATACAACCTTCCACTGCTCCCCCTTCTCTCCATGCATCAAAATAATCCCTTTTGGGACTAATTGGTCACAAATTTAGTAGCTACTATAAATTTGGCTTTCTAGGGAGCAGAAAGCAAACAACCTTTGTGGAGAATACAAGCTAGTGGTTAGTGTAGGAAACACAACTTGCTGTGATGTCAGGGCAAAAAGTTCAAGAAAGGTTCATTGATTTCACCCTCATCCATGTAAGTGTTCAGAAGAAAATAAATTGAAATTGCTGGACTTGGATGGAAGAAGTAGCATGAATTATGGGAATTGTGGGCATTCTGCCAGCAAGATAAATCCTGTGGATATCAATGGACAGTGTAGGTGTTAACTTAGATCTGTCTGTGCATCGACATGATGCAAAAACAAATGTACACATCCAGTCAAGAGGAATATGTGAGAAGTTTTATCAGTGACAGAACTGAGCCACTCAGTGAATAACACAAACAATCTGATCCTATTCCTACATTCACTTTTAAATAGATTTTATCCCTGGCTTATTGTAGTTTTCTGTAGCCACTCCTCACGGCAAAGACAGTACAACCTATTATAAGCTTCTTGGAACAGGCTTTTCCAGTGCTGGAGGTAGTGGCAATTTTAAAATTTTTTAAAATTTGATTATATATTGAATGATCTGAGTAATACCTATTTGTGTGATTATATGTTACAGAATCACGGAATCATTAACTTTGGCAAAGACCTCTATGATCATTAAGTGCAACCACTAACCCAGCACCACCATGTTCACCACTAAACCACGGCCCCAAGTGCCACAGCCACTGGCTTTTGAACATTTCCATGGGTGCTGGTTCCACCACTTCCCTGGGCAGTCTATTCCAATATCTTGACACAAACATGAAGGCGCAGTAGATGTTTCACTACTAATGCACTCCAGCAAAAAGATGCCTGTGGTGACCAGATGCTCATTTGATCCTGAGAAACTCTGGAATAATTGGCTCATAGCAGCACAGTTAACATATTTAATACCTGAAAGTCTACTCCCATAGTCTTACTGAACATATGAACTACTATGTTCCACAGCACTCTTCATGGCATCACAGAAAATTCCTACCTGAACCACCAGATCACTCATTAATAAGATTCTGCAGGACTGAAAGCACTTGTGCTCTGAGATAAAAACTACCAAAACACAGTAAGAGATAAATCTAACTTTTAACTCATCTAAAGGCTATTACTGGGAATAATTCTCAGATATTTCTATGGAGTTTTTTTTCCCTGCAAAGAGAACTGGCTGTTAAAATATTTATAAGGAATTATACAGGAATATAGCATTTTAAAAACTTTGGGAATTAAAAATGCACATAAAGTAGTCTTACTGATATTAATTTGAAAGCAAGATGAACTAAAAAGGTGACTATGGCTTAATATTTAGGAGAAGTTTCTGTTTAAGTGTTTCTTACAAGGAAAACCATAGTCTTAAAGCAGAGAAGAAGGTGACAGAGGTCAAGTTTAGCTTATATGTTCTCAACAGTGATCTATGTTACCATTTAACTGAGACTTTCTGTCCCTTTTCCCTTCCCTCCCCTGCCCTGCCCTTTCCTTCCTCAGAGACTTTGCCCTTTATCATGGTATTCCCATGAGATACATGAGAAATATTTTATTACTAGCTAAAAAAATATATAAATAACTGAATCTCTACACAAGTGCAAGTGGTTATTGCATAATGGCAAAATTAAGGACACCCATTTTGCAGGACTTTCTGCTCTCAGCACTGTGTGAGGCAAAGTGCAGCAGGGTGCAGCCGTTCTTGCTGGCTGCACAATTTATGACCCTATAGCCAGCAGAAAGACACCAGAGCTGCACCAGAGCCTAGTGACAATCAAAAACAACAACAACAAAAAAAACCAAACCAAAACAACAACAAAAAAGAAGCAATAAACTGAAAACCACTGAAGGATCAGAGAGACAAGCAACCGAACATGAAGCCCTGCTGCAATCCTATACCTGAAGAGCTCATTCAGTTGGAGGATTTATAAGTAGAAAACGACCTTCTCACTACAGGGACTCGATTTTACCATTGGCAGCAGTAAGATGTAAATTTGGCTACTTCATACAGTTCTGAGGTCCTTCGTTTTAAAAGGATTTGGGGAAGTTGAATGATTATAGGGACGGACCACAAAAATGATTTAAGGACTAACAGTTGCAGCCCTAGAGCTGCTTAGCTGTTCAGAAAGTATTCTGAAAGGTGATTATAGCATTTAATTCCCAGGAGAAGTGGTAAGCTCCTAATTTTTTTGTTGTTGCCAAACCATACCTTGATGCCTTCCCTTCTGAACAATATATTTTAGATGAATATATTTTAGACCAATACAGGTTTTTGGGCTCAGGAGAAAAGAAAGTAAGTGAAAATTGATGTAATAGGTTGTGCTACATTTTATGGCAACTGCTACTAACCTAAAGGTTTCCAAATCTTAGAAAATAATACAGTTAATAAGATAAAATACAGTCATGGGAGCATGAAAAGTTGGAGAACTGCTACAGCACTGACCATTTTTCTGTAAGTTAGATACAATCTTGAGCACAAGGTGACTGGACTGATCTTGTAATAAGAGCATATTCAGCACTGTTGCAGCTCAAGAAATCATTAAATCCAAGTATTTAGAATGTTTTGACACTTTTTTTCCCCTACTGGCTGCATTATAGGATAAAATCAGATTTGCATGATACTTTTGGACCCTTTAATTATTTTGCCTAAATTTTGACAATAGATTCAGACACATCAGGTCTAAATGTTCTAGATAATTGATTAAGGTCTCCTTAAATGACACTTAAATCAAAATGTTACCATTATTAGTTCAATAGCTTCTCATTTCAACATTCTGCCTCTTTTCTACTTGGCAGTAGTTTAAAACAGAAAGAAAATAACAGTAGTGAAAATCAGTCTGAGAGAAAAAAGAGTTCTAATATTTTCATTTAAAAATTGTCTTTGCTACATAACTTTGAAGGAAGAACTGTAAAATGTTGCTCTGCAACTAACAACCCTCTTTAGCACAAAATAATGGAGCAGTAAATCACTAAAACAGGGAAACAGACTTTTTTAGGTTGGGTGGTTTTGGGGGGTTTTTTGGTAAAAGATTCATTCTTCTGAATATACTCAGGATAGTTAGCAATATTAATGGGAATGTTAATATATTAGGAGATGGAATCGGTATTTTCTCCATTACGCTGGGCTAGATATCCCTAAATATCCTTAACTATCACTAAAAGAGCCCATGTGCATGGCCTAGATTTGAGTTACAGGTGCACGTCTCACTCATGTCCTTGCTCAGCTTTGGGGCAAGACCGAGGTACATGGCTTCTTCTTGTCACCACATTCCTGACACAGGGAAGGGGCTGCCCAAGTGCCCAATCCATGCACAGATACTGCAATCCTTATGTAGCTGGTATGACATGAAATGCATTGGAGAAGGCCACAGATGTTGAATTAGCAAATTCTTGATCAATACCCATTCATGGCTTCCAGCAACTAAGTTAAAAAATAGAAGGTCAAAAAAGCATTCCTGCTAACTGTGCTGTCAAGGAGTTTTAGAAACTGGGAGATGTGCAAAGAAAAATTGGTTCTTCAGCTTTTTTTTTTTTTTTTAATATTCAGGAATCCTGTATCTAATTTACTCTTGAGTAGGGCCACCGAGAAGCACAAGTCACCATCATCCATTCATGGAATCTGTCTCTGTTTTGAAAGACTTCTCCACACTTGTGCTAATTCCTTCTGAGATACTGGCAGCAGATAAAAATATTGATGCTTCTTTTTCATTTGAACTCCTTAAAATTAAATCATGTAACTGTCAGTAATTTTACTGCAGCAACAGTTTTCAAGCAGAGAACCTCAATGACTTCAATGAACATTAAAAGCCAATGGACCAATAAAACTTAGGCAAAGAGTTGTACCACTCTTCTTGCTTTCTGTTTATATCCACAGACCTTCCCAGGAGTGATGGACAAGAAGCAGGTCCAGATGTGCTTAGGGCAGCAGGGCCTGTGCAGAAGCCCTACAAACTTGCTCACAGCAATGTTAGGGGCTCCAAATGAATTTCATCAACACAGGGACCAGTAGATCCATTAGAGAAACAAAAAGGCATCTTTTTTAGGAGGGAAACATGACTTCTTGTTATGCAATGCAATCACCTCTCATCCTCTCTTTTTGTGTATTGTTTTCCCCCTTATCTGACTGCCAGTGCTGTGATGAGTGGAATATGTTAGTGAGCTCAGAATTAACCTCCAGGATTATTTTTATGAAGGAAATACATCACTTCAATTTCTTGGCTTTATCAGCCTCAAGATAGTTTCAAGTTGATTCTTTGGAAAAGATTTGCTACTTTGTGACAATATATTGATTTTATCACTTCTGAATTTCCTCTTGACATTAGAAAAAGAAGGCAAAATCATCACCACTATTTTATTCCATCTATTGGCATTAAAAATATCCTATTGGGATAGCTGTCCAATTCTTTTCAGAGGCATCAATTTACATTACCTTTGATTTAACCACAGCTGCATAATTGTTATTGCTAGCATTAGCATTGTCATTATCATTATTCTAATTATTTCCTGGGTACAATATATGTCTCTAAAACTTTGAAAAAGTATTTTTGCTGTTTTCACTGTCACTAGAGTTAAGTATTTGTTTGTATTTCAGGTACAGAAAGAAAATAGCAGAAACTGCTTTTTTCAGACGCTTGAGTATAAGAGAGAAAATTTTTACACTTCTTTTTAGGGAAAAAATATTGTTTGCCTTTCTTGCTATCATTGCTCCAAGGCTGGAAAAGAAGTGAGCAGTTTTTGTTTTTTTTTAAAGTGTGCACATCCAAATTCTGGCATTATACATGTTTCCTGAGTGAGCATAGAGAACACATTCCATGCTGTTTGCACTGTGCAAGTAAGTGGCTGCAATGTTTTAGACAGACGTTTGTTGAGGTTGTTTTTAATTGCTGACTCTTCTGCACTGCCTGCTGGGAAATCATCTATCCACAGAGTATTCTTCATTACTGATTTCTAGTATTGAAATGTGTAACCAAATACTCTATCAAGTACTGACAGTGCTACCATTGCCACAGTGATCTCCCATCCGTGTAGGTAAGGGACCATGGACAGTGATCACAGGAATCAGACCGCAGAGGATAAATGTAAAGATGTTTAAGAACCCTTGTTTTAAAACTACCATTTTGGTTATATGGGGTTTGGGTTTTTTGATTTATTTATTATTTTATGTAATGTGCTCATTCCACAAATTCTTTACTCTTTCTGTTTGAGAGCTAGAGTCTTGCTCCTAGGCACATTCCCTTTCTCCTTACCTGCAAAGTACATAAAGCCTCTGTTCTTGCCAGCCTGCATTAAACATTGTAATACAATTATCCTCAGTCACTGGACTGTTATCTCAGGGAATTGAATTAGACTTTCTAGCTTAGAAACATCAAGTTATTTACACAAAATGTTATAGTTGAAACAGATCCAGTGTAGGGCATTATATGATGGTTAGAACAGTAAAGATTAAAAGGATCAGGTCACTGATTTAAAACAGAACTAAAAGTTGAATCTGATCCTGAAGGGTACCTGTTGAGAGTCATATCAAGCAGGTTAGTGCCTGTTCAGAAGCATGGAAAATCAGTTTTCCATTTAGCCTTGTGTCTAACTTGCAGCTGTAAAAGTTTCCCTGAGATAGGTTTCTTTGGGACCAATAACAGTTCTGTGGAAATTTCACTGTTGGTTTTTCCCAAGTACAAGTGATCAGAACTTTTGGTTAAGAAATATGAAAGAGTCTTAGATGGTTGTTCAAAAACACCACTGATAAGTCCCTTCTGTTTGGATAACTTGAACATAATGGTTACTTACAGGGGCAGAAATGGAAGCATTCAGCAAAACACAGAATTGCAGAAACTGTTTTTTTCCTGAAAAAGGTGCAATATGTTTCATTGCTCTCTTTTTCAACACATGCTAAAAACCTCTGAGATTTCCTCTCAGAAAAGTCTTAGTTGGCCTCTTGCCCTTATTGCTGAAACAAAATTATCAGTTAACATGTGCTATGCATTCTAAAACAATCTATTTGTCCCAGTTATTATTTAAGATCACTCTGTCAAGTGTTGTCAGTATAACTTTCATTCATGAAGGCTTTTTGATACAGAGTCCTGACTGTTCTACGCATAACCTGTTTACAGTTTAAAACTTCTTTATATATCTGGATTTTACTTACATTATCACCCTGAATTGTGATAAGAAATCAACATGGAACAACACTTGACAATGTTCCTGACGTAAAATATCCCCTAACAGACTTATGAGTTTTCCCTTGGTACTTACCCCATAACTAGATGTAATTTCTCACCTCCACCTTCCAATATATTCCCATCAGTGCCCATTCACCATTCCCTCCCCTGACCATGAAAGTGTTCCCAGTAAACAGGATGGAAGCTGCTGCACCAGCCCTCCCTCGTGTCTGAATTTAGAGGGTCAGTCACTTTTACGTGCCCCTCCAGTACATGCCATTTTAAAGCACCTCCCACCCAGGGCAGCTTGTGCTACGTTTGGGGTCAAGCCAAGAGGGAATGAGCACCTCTGCTCCTCTCCAGGGCATCCCTGAGCATTCCCAGGCCCCTCTCCTTGTCCAGCTCCCTGTGCATCACCGAGCACCCAGAGGGTAGGGGGGGCCCTAAGCCAGACTTGCTCCCACGGGCACCACAGCAAAACTCATCTGAATTCAGTGGGGTGGAAATGAGCTCAAAGGATGAAAATACAAAGATAATGCTGTGGAATGCTGGTGTTGAATAGTTTCATTTTAATTTAAAGTGAGGAAAAAATTAAGGGAAAGGGAAAAATTTGATAAGATGTTATGTTTTCCCTTCCCACTAGGTTTTCACTTCTTTGCCAGAAAGAACTGTGGTGTCTCTTGTCATTACTCTTTTTTGTTATTTAAATTAAAATAATATCTAAAAAAATATCCTTCCCATTTCCCCGACATACATGCTAAAATATGAAGAGGTAGGGATAAGTATAAAATCCAACCTTTATTCCACTTTGAACAAGCTTGTGTATATCCAAAAAGGGTTCCTTGAGTATGTCTCCTTCAGGAGTGAAAATCTTCACATATCCTTCTTTCTCAAGGATGAAGAGGCGATGGGATCCATCCCCACAATGTACTGCTCCAACAGGCTGCCTGAGTCCACTCACCACCTCCTGAATACAGAAGCAGTTGTGCTTGTGTTTTCTAAAGAAATTTAAAGAAATAGTGAGACTTTTCTTCTTTCTCGTAACCATGACACAACAATGTTCCTAAAAGATAAAATTATCGCTCTGCAATGATATTAAAAACAGGTTTATATTTAAAAAAAATTTATATATTAATGTATATAAATTATTTCCTTGAATGTATGCAAGCACATAATACTGAAAATCAGTTTGAGCTTCACTTGAGCAAAATTTGGTCTGCATACAAGAAAGAGAACATTAAATAAACTTAGATCCAAAATGTGGAGAAATGGGAGGGAAAAAATTTGGTGAAAGAAGAGAATAATTTAGAAATACAGAATTTCTACTATAAAATAAACACAGTAAATGTCATCACTTTGATAAAATTTGGCTTCTAAAATCTATTTTAAAATAATGACTTATGATGGAATAATCCAATTTAATTATTTTCTCAAAAAAAACCCCACGCATGAAATAAATTGAAGATCACAACATAAATATTTTACTAATAAATGTATCATAGTTGTTTAGTAATATTAAATTCAGGTACAAATTACTTCCCAGAACTATGTATGATCCACAGGCTGGACGATAACCAAGATCCACAGGGTGGATCAGAGCAGGATTCTAACACCTTTTCAGCAAGGCAAATATCAAATGGTACTGAAATGCTGAAGCTCCTGTAACTTTCTCTTTTGACGTACACTAGCAGCAGCACAAGAAAGTCACATCTGGAAAACACAGCTGCTCAGCATAAGCACAGACTGAACTGTTTCACTGGGAAAACCACAGGCTTTCCTAGGGTTTTCTTTTTCAGATTAAACAGCATTTATCTTTATGAACCTGCTGATCTCTTCCTCTTTGTCATATTCTTCCATGTGGTCCAGGGAGTTAGAAGCTGGCCCTCGCACTTGTTTTCTTGGAAAATCTGGAAAGCACACGCCACCATCTTTTCTTGCATAGTAATAGCAAAACTCATCAGCTGTAGTTTGGAGGAAACCTTAAAAATGCAAAAGAGCATACAAATATTTAGTGTGTTGTCATGTCTGCAGTTTTGTGTCATCAAACTCATCTTTAAATAGATTATAGTGGAAAAAGAGGTCATTTTAAACAAAGGGCTATCTTCAAAAAAAAAGTCTGCTCTGAGTAAACACAAATGTATAAACACAAACTGAGTATTGCCTTGTACAGTTTATTCATCTGTATTTGTATTAAACCTCATTTTCAGCGTGCTTAAGTTTCATTCAAAATGACACAACAGTTCCCTCACTAAAAAATTAAAAGCCAAAGTTCAGAGTTGAGGCTGTGATGTGCTTCTCCTCAATTTTAAGCCTATCAGTCAAGTGTAGTATCTGCTGTAAAATAGCTCGAGCAGCACCTGTTTAACTTTTTTGCTTCAAGTGATTTGTTCTAGTCGAAATCTCAGGAAAGAGTTTGGTAAAAGACATGCAGTAAAAATTTTGTGGAATGCTGCCAGCAAAGGACATTGGTTGGAGAGGTGAAAAGTGGGAAGCACTGCTGAAAACTGCACCGTGTTGACATCCAGTTGGCCTCTGGTTGAGTCCCAGCATTAAAGTAGCTGAGCAGTGTCCCGTGGGGAAGTCTACTTCCTCAGCCCCATCCCCTGAGAAGGGGGGTATGTCTCATGCTGCTTGGGAGGAAAGGTGGTCCTTAGGTTTTAAGTTAAAGTGGGAAGGAATTCAAAGACCCAGAGAAATACAAAGTTGATAAAATGAGAGCCTTTGACAAAAACCCCTGCCACTATTGCTATTACTTTCTTGCATTATGTTTAAGGACATTAAAATTTATCTATTTCTGTTCACAAACCTATTTCTAGTCCTTTCTATCCAGGTTTTAATCAGGAGTACTAAATCTAAGAAGACAGATTCTGGCTAGTTATACATGTACTATTTTACCAGAACATTGTTAAGATAATATGTCTTAAGTTACCTTCGTTCCTTTTTGCATTACTGGCAACTGTCTTAGGATGTACTATGGTCCAGGACATAACTCATAGGATACACGGAATTAGCACTTAATTGGAATTAGAGGCCTAATTTATGCATGGCTTTACCACTTGTGAATAATGCAGTAATCCATAGATCTTGGCCATAAAACCTCTGGCTCACAATGTACAGTAAGAACTGATCAGGGCCAGCTGTGTTTCATTGGAAAATGCCAATTTCTTATAAGCAAAGCTTTTTCAGAAACATTATCAGTTTTGACAAAATTTTACTTAACGTGATGATTCTGGTCCAAGCTCAAACTTCTGGTCTAAATGAAAAAGACAGAACCAGACAGCAAACCTTGTATCACTATACTCCAATGTCTTGTAATTAGGGTGTTTCATTAGGAAGAGGAATATTCAGGTCAATGCCCCTCATCTGTCAGGCAAGAGTTTGACCCTAAGTCTCCCATTTCCCAAGTAAATGTCCTAACAACGACTTTATTAGCTATCCTGGGGTGGTCTCTCTGTGGCTTTCTTCATGGAAAATTTCGAAAGAGTTCAATTTCTTCCTTATGTGGAACAGGAAAATTTTTTTAGATCCCAGAATTTTTGTGGAGTGAAAAGCCTTTCCCACCCAACTATACTTCTTTTCATATACATCTTCCTTTAAAAATATTGGAAAAATGACATGACAAAGCCTGCCTTTGATTTCTATAAAATAATATCTGGAAACACATGGTAGTGTGTTGTGGTGTAAAAGTTTAATTATTGTGATTTGGAGCTTCAGTAAATTTCATCTCTGAGAAGCTGCTTTTAATTTATAGTAGTTATTTGGAAAAAATGGGAGATGTAATTTCAAGTGGAACAACTGAAGAGGAACTCTGATATAATCACAGAGTAGTATTCCAAGGCTTGTAGAGGTAATGCCAAAATCAAAGGTAATCAAAAATCTTGCTGTTGAATTATTTGACTTAAGAATACAGGGGTTTGTCTTTAATAGTTTATTTCTCTAGGCACAGTGGGTCATTCAAAAAAATGCAATAGCAAATTAGAGGTGTACGATTACTAAGAATTTCTAGAATTTTCCAAGCATACCATTTACTATTTACTAAAGATAAACTTCTCTTGGCTTGTGTTGTTATCTTTAGTCAGGAAAACCTGGATCATGTTGTGATCACGTTGTTCACTTGCTACATGTCCATTCCAAATAACAATCAGATGCAAACTCACTCGACCAGTGCAATACCTTTTCGTCTATGTGAGACTAATCCCTTTGCCTCATGAAATATTTTATCATGCACTGAAGTGCACGGTGCACTGCTGTTGCCTTTTGCTGTTTAGCAAGGCCATCAGCAGGTTCCAAGCAAGGATAAGGCTTATGGAACATTTTCATTAGAAATGCTTGTAAAAAAGTGGAGTTAGTATTAAACTATGAAAAATGTTGCATTACTGGAAGGAATGTAACCTCTGTAAATACAGTTTCACCTGTGCATTAAGGGTGGAATTTTGCTATTTTGTTCTATAAAAACCACGGTCATTTAGAAAAAAAAATCTCCATGTGTTATATATGCTCCATTAAACATGCTAACAGCTTCACTGAGGACATTTAGAGAAACATTTGCTTTTACTCTCCTATCTGCTTGTAGCCATTTATTATCTTCTTTCTCATGCTTAGATTGTAAGGTCTTTAGTGTACAGTTTGCCATTTTGTTCAGAGTTTGTACAGTGTCCAGAAGAATGGTCCCTGACAAGTGCCCCTAAGCACTAGAATTGTTTGGAGAAGAAAAAAAAAAAGTAATAGGGACTGCAACCCTTCGTCCTGTGTGAATTTCTGTACTTACTAATTTATTTTAAAAGACTCATACATATTATTACAAATTTCCTACCAGCTGTGTACGTGTTGACAGAGCAGTGCCTGTGTTAACGAAGAGAATTGAAATCACAAAGGAAGATTAAACATCATGTTTAAGTGTCAGATTTTGCACAGGCTTGCATTTCTATGCTAAACTTTCTGTCTTGCAAACAAGAATCCAACGACAGGCTTTTCAGTTAAGGCAGCTACAGTGAAGGCTTTCTGTGTTCGCCTTTATAAAACACTGTGGGAATAAATTGCAAGATTAAAAGCCTTTTCAAAGAAAAACTGCTCCCAGCTGATCCCCACCTCCTCTCTCCACTTGTATTTGCACACACTTGTTCCTCACACTGTATCTCCCTTCCTATCCTATCTTCACCAAATTCCACTTTGCTGGATTCCCTGATTACCCGTTCCCTTGCCTCTTTTTGACACACAACTCCAGTGCCGTGGTAGCACGTGTCTCAGTCTTTGCACCCAGTTCCTATTCACCTCCTCCCCTGTTTGCCCTGCACACAGGAGTGAGTATCATCCACTCATCTGAGTAAACCTACACTGCCTTCGAGGGCATCTGGAAGTCAGGCTCACCTGCTTTATTTCTGCTCTGACCTTGAGCACAGAGTTCAATATTGTGTAAAAAAAGCCTTTTCCTGCTTTGGGTTTTTTTTCTGATTTTCACCTTTGACATCTAGATGTGAATTTGTTCACAAAAACCCCACATCCTCCTCTCTTCTCAACTGCCAGTGAAAACCAAATCAAAGATGTGATTTCAGACTGATTGTTTCAAAATGCACTAAGTCCAGTGGTAGCTCACGTCATTTCCAGCTGATTTTCAAGTGACTGGTGGCCCTTTTCTCCTGCTCAGACACTGCAGGTTCCTGCAGACAGGCAGGGCCAGGGTTGATCCCCTTCATGCTCTTGCTACCAGTAGCAAATTTACCAGCCACTACTATTTTTCTGCAGGTTGACTAGGTTGATTGTGACTATTAATCAGCCATGTTAGAACTTCTGGAAGTGCTTTGTGAGTTGTAGAATTTCTTTAAAATTTCAACGTTTTGGGCTAGAATTCCATTTGGAATGGAATTCCAATGTTCCAACGTTTTGGAACACCCTGTTTTGTGCTTGAAAAGTTCTATCAAGTATCTGTTCTGGTAAGGCCTGGATTCAGATCTAGGCCTGGATCTGTATTCACCCACAATCATCTGAAATCCATTTCTTCAAATGAAAATAATGGAGGCCAGATAGCTCAAAATCTCTCCCCTGTCCTTGGATGGCACCATAGCTGTGGTACAGCTTTGTTCCTTAGAATATGCCACTTGCAATAGCATGGATCAAGTTTCTGCTTCTGTCTAAAGGCAGAATCAGCTGTGCCTTTCTTTACCTGCTATATTAGTACTAAATATTGACAGTCTTCCCTTATGACCTTGGAAAACTTAAAGTTCATATTGACTGAAGACACTTCATTAAATCACTTAACTCGAGTGTCCTTATCAATAATCACTTAAACTGAGGCTTGCAGTAAAGATTAGATGAGAAATAATCAGAGCAGTTTTCTGGAATGAAGCAGCGAAGCTCTAATTTCATACTCTTTGTGAAACATTACACCCTCCTGCGTATCCGTACAATCCTAACAGCTACTGATATTATTCTGCTTGAATAAGGAATAGGGTCCACTTCTTCTCTCAGTATTCCAAAGAAATCAGTGGAAGTTCTGGTACAGTCATAACGGGTGGGCAAACTGCTGTCTTCAAAAGAGTTAACTAAGGATCTGCTAGAGTTTTCATCTTTGCAGGAGACAGAACAATAAATGAATTTTTGAAGCTAAGTCATGAAAAAACTAATGCATAATTTCTCAGCCTTCTCAGTTAATATGTACTGCTAAAATTTCAATCCCAGAAAAGATGCTTGCTACCTTAAAATGTTAATAATATTTCTCATTTGTGCAGGATTTAAGGGATAAAATTATTTTTGTAGTCAGCAATTTCCTTAAACTCTATTGTATTGGTGTTCAGAAACAATTAGCACTCCCTAATGGAGGAAGAGTAATTATTCGACATTTTAACAAATGCACAGTGAATCGTTGCCAGAGACCTTGGGTTTGGGGGCCTGGTAATTTTCAACTCTTTGTTATATGCTCCAGGCTAAGCTGAAAACATAACTTCCACATTTTCTTTCTTTTGCAATAAATATTATTACAGACATACAAATCTCACAAGGAAAACAGAACCCCCAGATACATTATTTTAATTACCTATATTTCAGAATGTACAGGACTCTGAAACAATATTAAAATCCTATAGGCCATCTTCTCAAAAAGAGGGACCTGAATCTTAATTAATACCTTTGGGAAATCCTACAATAGGTATCGATGACCACGAGTACCAGTTGACTCACCAAATTAATCCTGCTGGTGGATGTAAGCATGCAACAAGTTTTTGTTAGTACAACCTACTTTCAGGACAAGTATTTAGAATGATTATTAGCATCTGATTGATGTAGGAAAAATCTTATTTTAACTGATGCTAAAGTATGTAAGCTCTTTTCCTGCAAAGCACAGTGCTCTGCCCAGTGCTAAAGTTATGCTTTCATCTGGTTATCTTTCAAGGCAACCTGGGTGGCCACAAAAAGCACTTGACATCTTGATGCACTTCAGCAGTTTTACATATACACAAACTTTGTAGAAAAATAAATTTGTCATTCGTCACCACATATGTTGATCTGAGGAGCGAGGTTCCTGTGGCTGTAGCTCCTGTGCTGCTCAGCCTTCTCTCATTCTCCCTCCTTTCACCTCCCTCCTTCTTCTCCCCTTTTCCCTCTTTCACTTTTTTCAATTAAACAAATTGTTTCCTCATAAACACAGAATTTCACAAAACAACTCTGAGGGTCTTGCTCTGCAGAATATGAAAATCATTTGTGCTAGCTACAAACTCATGTCAAAAGTGTCTTTGTGCTGACTTCTTATATGGGCCAAACATTTAGAATATCTAATCTGTTATCGCTGTTCAGCAGGCAGTCTTGGCAACTATGATCTATTCTGCTTTGCTTTGGGGAATGTGATAAAGAGCAAGAAACAGCTGGTTTAAGAAAGCCTTAGAAACATCTCTTAGTTTATAAAGACAATAATAATATTTTCATATTCGAATGGGTTGAGATACATGTTAAACCACAGCAAAGGGAAAAAGTAAGTCAATTCAAAATGTTTTCTCAAGTCAATAAAAGAACACTGCAAAAAAATCCCAGCACTCTTGGGATTTCAGAGAAAACAAGTACACACTGTACACATGCAATTAAAAAACTGTCCTCCAAATCCAATCCACTTAAACTATCCCCTTTACTCAAACATGTTTATATTATATTACAAAGCTGTGTTCATATGTTAAAAGTGACTATTCACAAATTCATTTTTCATCTCATTATCAAGTCCTTTTTCCAGTCTGTGTTGCTAGTTAAAAAAAAAAAAAAAAAGAAAAAAGAAATCTCAACCAATTTAATTATTTTCTCCTGTGTGGCATTGTTTATAAGTAGTGTTTGGACAGGGAAAAAAGCATAGTTTAAAAATGACAGTCTTAAACATATAAATAATTTACTATTGGGAATACCAAAGATGTTATTTAACATAATAGTGTCTTAAGACAGTGTTTCTAAAAGAGCCATCTTCTGCGGTTATTTTGTTGATATAGTTACAAGTGATAGCACACATTTGGTGACTGCCTCAGACAACACAGGGCAAACTCTGCTTTTGGTTATGTCCAGCTAACTCTACTGACTACAGCGAGGAAGCGTTAGGTAAGTTAAGAATTTGGTTGTTAACAGCACGCTGGAAGTGATTCAAAGATCACAGAAGTCTATCAAATAGGGCCTTTTGATTTCCATGGGCTTTAAACCCTGTGGAAAAAACATCAGTTTCTAGGGTAACAAAACCAGAAAAAACACTTTACTCATCAGCTTTTAGAGGCTACAGCAAACAGCCAGGACCTTTTATTTCTTGCATTTTAAAGCAATCTATCATTTACAATAGCCTTTTGGATGGCCAGCTGCTTGTTTGCCTGATTAGAATTAACACACTAATACGTCAGCAAAGGTAATAGTTTCAGGTGCTTTTGACAACAATCAAACCATGTGTTTTTCATGGTGAGTTTAACAGGAGGGTGGCAAGGAAGCACTCAAAATATTTACCTCCCTACACAAGATCTGCTGTGAAGACATTCTGTCTCTGCTTGGGCAAATTCCCCTGGACATCAGCGGGGATTTTTCCTGGTTAAAAGCTGGATCTATAACCGCTCAGGCAATATCAACGTATCAGGACACCCTTTAGCCCTGTATTTTGTTACGAGTTTTACCTGGTATGTGACCTCTGCAGGTATAATAGAATTCTTTACAATAATCTTTGCACAGGTAGGGAAGCGTTAGTTCTTTTTCAGGAGTTTCCCCTTTCTCAGGTGAGTGGAATAGGTTCTGAGCATGAGGTGAGCAGTGTGCACACTTGATTTCCTCCAGTAGCTTCGCACATTCTGTGTTGTTGGTAACAGAAAGGACCTGCAAGCCACAAACCAGAGACAAGTAAATGTGTGACCTGTGTCCCCATCTTACATGAAGAAAGAACGCATGGCCTAATGCCGTAAATAATGCTAGTGCAACCAATACAGTTATTATCAATGCATCGAGTTTCATGTCACCATTCTGGACGTGCAGAAGTTATTACTATGAAGTGTGCAATATGCACATAGGTACAGTGAGATTTTAATTTCTCTGATTTCTTACAGAGGATTCTGTAAGATTTCTTATCTGAGCTTGCTTCTCAGATAAGAATAACAGTACTTAAGTTATTTTAAGGACCCATGCCTGCCATCACATAGGCAATGATCCCTCTCTGAACTAGAGGGATCATCTATATAAGAAGCAGTTAGAGCAGCAGGCCTTCTACCCACTTTTCCTACTAGAAATACCAAAAAACCTAACTTGTAAGGTGGTCTGCTCAAGTTTAGAGACTAGAAATTAAAACTGTACCATAAAAATACATCAGGAAAACCATATCTAGGTATTTGTAAAATAGGTGTATCTTGACACCACAGCCTGGCTGCTGAAATAACTGCTGTGGAATTCAGCAGGTGCCATGGATTTTTCATGCTTTAAATGCCGCTCTGCTCTTTGCTCTCTCTAAAGCACACTATTTGGAGGTGGGAAACCCTCTATGTTTTCAGACATATCTTTCTAGAAGTGAAAAAGTAGAATTTGGAACATCTTGTTTGTGTCAATATGGAAACTAACTTTGTCCTTAAAAAAAAGCACATATTATGTATGCATAGCACTTAAAGAGGCATGAAACCGCAACTGATGATGTGTTTAAGTAAACACAGGAGGCTAAGGAGTGCAATGTCATCAAATCGTGAAAAATAATGGAGAACAGTGTAGTTGTCTTTATTAGCTTTTGAATGCAGTGCACTTCGTTAATCTATTGTTAACCACATCGATTGTTTTTTTGATCATCCATCCCAATGGTGAGCAGTGGGTAATGTGTTCTCTCCATTGAGAGGGACTGAATCCGACCCAATGCAAAAACAAAACTCAGGTTCTTTCTGCTATTTCTATGATGCAGTTATAAATAAAGACTGTAAGACACTTATGTTAAGAAATATTGATGTGGTAAATATTCGTACTGTGTAAAATTTGTAAATATTTGCAAATCACACATTTGAAAATATTGCTAGTTTTTCTGTAGTTCATATCTCTGAGCTGATTTGCAGAAGGACTTTCCAATGTCATTCCCTTGCCATGTAACATTAAAGGGAATTATCTAAGTTGCTTTTGATAAAATAAGTTATTCAGTGCAGGAACACTCCTGATATGCTTGAGTCTGCTGTCTCATAGGTCAGCTCTCCTCTGGGATGCTGTGCTTTGGTAACACAGGTCTGAACTCAGCTTTTTATTTACAGGTCATCATTACATAGACCTGCAACGCTTGAGAGAAATCCACTTTCCATTGTTTAAAACAGATATCTTTCAAAATATTACACAATATATGCCAAACTCTGTCCAGGAAAATTTAGTCTTACTATACATATATTGTCAAAAGACCATCTGAAATGCACACTAAAGTTTAGTGTTGGAAGTTGGACCACTGATTAGAGGAACACCATTTGGCTTCTACCCGTATTCTGGATGTGCTGCCATCGGCTTCAAAAAGAATTCCTCCAGGTTTGGCAGGAACGCTAAATGCATTAAATGTTCTGTTCTTTAGACTATCTGCTGTCAAAATATCCTCAGTTTCAAATCACCTGCAGGTCAGTAATGTGATTAATATCTGCCACGTATAGTTTATTATCTCTCTTCAAACCTTTCTTGAGAATGTAATTGTGTCACGTATTTTGTAAAGGGTTTGTCTTCATTCTTTTTTTTTAAAGCTTTAGAACAGTAATGAATTAATTGCTTGTTGCATGTATGGCAAAAGGTTTGCATTAGTCCTGAATTCTTTGGGGAATTTTTTCCACAACCACAGGCTCTTCTCCCCTGGAAAAGTTTATATTCTTTTTGCTAGGTTGCTCATTTGGGCCACAGCAGCAGAGTTGTTAACCTTAGTCTTCTTTCTTGAGTTTCAGATGTTGTTCTAGATATGGTAAATCTTGAAGAAAAGAACTAAAAATATAATGATAACTACTATAAACTATAACCAAAATACATAACTAAAACTTTGAACTTGACTGAATTCTGCCTGGGATTGCAGTCCAGGTAGTAGAGAAGAGACTTGACATTCTTGCAGCAATCCATGGCGCTGAGGCAATATTCTGCACTAGCTGGACTTTCCTAAGGGATGCTGTGATTCTGATGGGAAGGGGCCTGTATAATTCAATCAGGTCATTGTTTGCCAGACAGGACAAAGTCTGAAGCCAGTAGGGGATGAGCAAAAACACTACCCATAAATGCTACTTTTAAAGTACATCACGTCACTTGTCTCTTGAACTAAGGATGAAGTGACCCAGTTTGGTGTTTCCACCAAAGGACTCTGAGTACAGACCCTTCAGAGTACTTGTCTACATGCAGTAGTATCACCTGGTCTGCAGAAGTCTCAGAAGTTTTCATCAGGGAGTTCGTCTCGGGCTTTCTTGTGGCAACAGTGTGATGGTGTGTTTAGAAGTACAAGCAAACACAAGCTATTACTAGGTAAATAATCAGTGTGTTTATTGAATTAACTCCACGGAGATGCAGATAGAAAAATGCTTCTACTGGAAGACTCCAGAACACATTGTGGATGGGGTGGGGGGAGAAATAAATTACAGGATAGCAAAGCTAATTTACTGTTTCTTGTGGAAAACGTAATTGACATTGCCTGGTGATACAGGCTTGCCAACATTTCAGTCCTCAAAGTTAAGACAAAAAGATCCTAATCCCCCTGAGCAGCTGCTATCCAGGAATTAACCACAGGAATTCACCCCCTCATGTCATTTCTGGAATGAATCTTGGTCATATAATAGCTAATCGGAAGATTAAGGAATGAGAGTCAATTATCTGAATATCAAGTACAATGTTACTTAACTTTCAGAATGCTCAAGCAAAATAGGGTGGTAACATTTGCTCTGTGTGAGGTCTGATGTGTAACTCTGTACTGGCTTGGAGATAGGACAAGTCTCTATTCTGAATTTCAGTAAATCGATAATGTATTTATCCTGGAGTATACTAAACCAGTTCTAAGCAGATTCTGAAATACTTATTTTAATGAAGCTTTTTCTGTTGGATGTCTACTTTGAAAATGACCTTAAAGTTGACAATGGCTTTGGTCTTTTGAAGAAACGTAAACTAATTTCCTGCTTCAATTTTTAAAGTCGTATGTGAAACCATCAAACTGCAGTGGTTTAAACTAACTGTGCTCTGGAAAATATGTAAAACTTCCAAACATTTATTGCAACATGCCTAATAATGATTATGCCTGCTGCTGACTAATTTACAACATCTGTAAGATCATCCTTTAATCTCTAGCCACATGAAAGTAAAATGGGTAGACTAAAGGTAAGATAAATCCTGGAATGCACAGGAAAGCATAGCATACTAAATTGGTTTATCAACAGAATGAAGAGTGCAAAGAAGAAGAAACAGAAGATGACACAACAGACAGAAATTCTTTACAATTAATATTGTCATCTGTTCTGTGTACTCTGTCACATCTAGTGGAGAAAGGCAGTAGAATTTTGATGCTAACAGAAGGAAAAAACCAGTGAAATAAGTCATTGCATTAAGCCATATTTGATATACAAGCATTTATGTCTAAAAATCATGTGCTGACGAGATTGTTCAGCTGTTGAGTTGAACATATGCCTCTTCTGTATTATAGTGCTGGATTATGTCATTAAAGAGTTCAGTTTCAATTTTAGGGTAATATTTAAATAGATCATTGTACTAAGGCAGCTGTTAAAGGGACCCCAAGATGAGTTATTTGTTTAGTTGGATGTGTTCAACAATAGCCTTTGTTCATGAAAGAGCCAGAGCAAACAAATGATTGTAAAAGGGCACACTTGAAAACAATTACTTTTCACCCATTCCTTGACAGCCTTGGCTGTGAAACCATCCAAGGTAGAGAGGACTTCTTTGCCTGTCAGTAGCCCTTCATAAACAAGGGGATATTGCCAGAAAAATAAAAGAGTTAAACGTCAACAACAGGACGCAAATATTTCTCTTGAGCCAGTGCAATGTTGTATCTGCTCTTTACGGTAGCTCCATTATTGTTCCCAAAACTGCAGGTGGTGTTTTCATTTATAAGCACAGTTCAATGATTTGGTCAAAAAATTAAGGAATGAGAGCATCTTAACCAAGAAGCTCTTATAAGAATGTCTACTGAGCATGCTCAATTAATTTTTTTTTTTTTTTTAAAGATGGCAGCAATCAGATTTCTGTCAATGGCATGGCCACTCCATCGTGTAGGTATGATGGAGTTTTAAAAAGTTGGTTTTGGAACAGTAGCAGAACACAGTTTAAAAAAAATGTGCTTTTAGAAAAGTTACATTCAAATGTAAACCGTAATACTCTACCATGTCTTTTACAGAATGACCACCTCATTCTGTCAAGTATAAATGACATATATTTTGACATATTTTTTAAACATATATGTTTATCAGATATGATAAAGGAGATTTGTGAGTTTCATTTAAAAAAAAATTGGTGATAAAAAGTCTGATTTTACAACCCTGTAAAATAACATTCCTTAAAAAATGTAATTTATACTTTAAAGAAAATACAAAACAGGTTCAACAGCTCAGAAATAGGTACTGCGGCATATATGGTCACTTCCTCACATTTACATCAGGTTTTTAGTACCGTCAGTACGAAAAAAAAACACACTGGAAAGGAATTAAAAGATCTTTTAAAGTAATAGTGAGAAGAGAAGAGAATAAACACTTCAACTGCCTGGGGATGGAAAACTAACCAAAACTGAACTTCCAGTTTATTGCATTCAACCAATTACCACAAGGGTCTCCAAGCACTGAATAATCTCAGTAGCATATATGCCACCGAGACATTGCAAACAGGGTGAATTAAGGACATATTTTCCAGTCCTTATTATTTTTTCCTTTTTTTTTTTTTTTTTTTTTTTTTTTTTTTTTCTCCAGCTAGATCTTTCAGGTTATCTTCTGTGTGTGGTTATAGTTTAATTCAATTATCACACAGGAGCTTAATGACACTGTCTCTAGACAACATGAAGAAATATATCTGCCTTGAATCTCAAACTGCTGCTGCATATGGTATGAATAAAGAGAGATCTGCAGCTGAAAACCTGCAGTAAGACAGTTCTCACTCATCTGGGAATAGAGGGGGTAGGACAAATGCTCCCTCAAAAGGCATGAACATTTGGACAGAGCTGGGGACTGAAGGAGAATGATGTTCTCCAGTTTCACCCATTAGTGAACCAACTAACAAACACAATGGTGTTGTTGTTATTCTTTTGCCATAAGCAACAGGACTCTGTGTGTGGGCAGCAGTTTAGTGGGGAGGAGGATAAGTCGACCCCTTTTTGTCCTATTGATTTTTTCCTATTTGCATGACTTGAGCAAATTAAATGATGCAATATGGCTTTTTGTTACAAAACAAAGTGAGAGATACCACCCAGACACATATGTTGATTCGTAGAAGCTGTTTACATGAGAATGGAGTGAAATCTACCGTGAACTGAGCATAAAAATTCGATTCAGGCTGGGTATTTTTTTTTATTATGCTTGGGCCAGCAAGACTGAAACACAAGTTTTCCAAGAGTCTCTCAGACCTTGACAACTAGAGAGTTGTAAGTGAGGAATTCTTAATTAAACCTAAACGAGGATTAAATGTAAAAA